>JAVJIF010006780.1:0-84395 GCA_038442645.1 Agave tequilana
GAATATGTCAAAATATTGTTTCTATTTTCAAAAAGTTTTAAAAGTAAAGAAAATGTTAATAAATTTTTTCTTTTTTTTATAATAAAAGAAAAACCTAGGTTATGTTAGAACCCTCCCCCATACCTATCTCATGCATTGTCCTCAATGTATGAATTAATGCATAGATGCATGAAAAGAAAGAAAATATTACCTTATGGTGGTGGTCCGGTTATGGTCTAATTGGGTCAAGCGTTCTACCCAATCAGATAATGTGGTGGTTTATGAAACCCACCTTTATTGACCTCTTTCTATTTACATATTTACAGTCCCCAATATGAATAGGATCATGAAAGATCCTATCATTAAACTTACTCTGTTTACATGACCAATCCTGAAAAATCATCATAGAGTCATCATGGTCTATACCTATGTCCAATAAAAATGTGACTTGGTGGAATGGTGACTTGGGCTCAGAATGATAGGTTCAGGAACCAATACTAACTTGGAAAAATCAACTTTGGGTTCGAGGTTAGGTTCAAGAGTTGAATCCAAGTCGAAGAATTGATATTCACATTCTTTTTTCATCAATGGAATGTGACTATCCAAAATTGGTGTCTAGAATTATGGCACGGAATAAATGTTGACTCGGGAAATTGGTCCAAATTGGGTAAGAATACTTGAGTCAACATAGATTCGAAGACTGAAACTGAATCACAAAGTTGGGATCGTGTTCACATTCATAATCAAGTTCAATCTCATTAAAATGGAAACTTGTCAATTCGTCAATGGATTGATATTAGTCAAGTTCAAGATTTTATGATAAAATTGAATCTTGGTCAAAGTCTTCAAGATACCGTGATTCTTGGTTTTCATCAATATGGCTTGAAGTGTCGGAAAAAGTCAAATATTGGGTAAGGAGAGTTTTCTTATTCCTACGCATGTTTTCTAATCTACTAAGTCTTGCTTCTATCATATCGAGTGGATCATTTTGGCATTGAATCATGGTTTCCATACTCTTTTCTAAGTTGGCATGTTTTTCTTTGAAAAATAGAGTAAGGATCTGTGATTTGAAAATTTTGAGTCTTCTAAAATTTGAATTTGTCGCTCAAGCTCGTCTAAGGCTTTCATCCTCTTTTCTCAGTCAATTGATTCTTCTAATGGTTGTTCGGGAGAAGGAGTTTATGAAGCTGGATGTTGGTAAGGTGGTTGACAATATGACTCAGGGTTTATCCCCATTGACTCTGTGAAGAGTAGTGATGATTATTTCAGCCTTGTTCATAGAATTGGGGACTGGGGCATATGTTGATTTAGATAAGACCAATCTGGCACACTAGGTTGGTTATAGTTATGATATGCCGGGCTGGTAATATCTAAAAAGAGGTCGGGGTGTAACATGGATTACCATTAAAATTGAAAAATTGTTGTTACAATCCATATCACACAAGAATGTCAAACACAAACAAAGAAAAACAAACAAATAAGAAAACAAGTAAAAAGAAAAAAATCTAACCTAAGTTAGGGTAGACCTTAGACCTAGACGACTCCTAACTGGTTAGACTATCCACGAGGTTTTATATTGCCGAATCTGACCACAAGCGGCTGGTAGGGGCAAGATCAGTGGGAGGTATTCATACATAAGCAACAGGCTTAATTATGCCAAACCACCACCTTTGGGGTTTCACCCCTCAATCCCCAACCTTAGACACCGATTTGGAAAGAGTCAACTCAAATCAATTTCCCCCTTAGGTTACTCTCTTATATGAGTCCGAGATGTCCCTAGGGCCAACGTCTACTCAGTTTTAGTTAGGCTTAGGTTAGTGCATGCTTGGAGGTGGTTTGTGGGCTAAGAGGTAATGACTTTTCCACCTTATCTTGTTTATAGGATAAGCCCTTAAGATTGATTGTGCAAAGTGTGCAGGATATTTTAAGTAACATTCAACAAGCAAATAATTACTCAAGAATGTTTCCTAAACTATATGCTATGCGTACCTTTTGCTCCAACACTCTTCAACAGTAATAAAAAAATGTAAATGAATTAGACACGTGCCTAAATGCAAGTCTAAAACATTTTTAGCATTTAACAAACATCATTTGACTGTTGAGATTAGTAAGTATATACAATGAGACAAACAAGAAAATAAATAACCACAGAATTTCAGTTTTACAATTCAGCCAACCTGTAGAAATACAGGTTAGTAGTTCACTCAGATTGTCACTGAAATTTAGCAAATCTGAGGGCTTCTGGGCTCTGCTTTCTTGAGTAGAGTCCAGGGCCACTTATATGTCTACTGCAGCAAAAAATTTCTTATTGTTAAACCTGTGCACCAAGAACAAAGAAGAAGTTAACCAAAAATCTAAACTTAAAAAGAGAATTACTTACCGTCCCTCCTCGACAGCGGCGCCAAATTTGATTGAAGTTTTACCTGCACACAAGAATATAGAATTTTAGAACTTAAGAATAAAGAGTGCAAGGTGCTCAATACTACCGCGATAGCAAGTGGCTATGCGGGTCGTGATCCACAAGGAGGGACTAGCAATGGAAACTTTTTTAGCAAGTTTCTTTTAAGTTACATTCAATGGTTAAAGATCTTCTTTTAGTTCTTTAAAAAAAATAAAAAATAAGTTAAAATTAAGTTAAAAAGAAAGTGGTAGATTGAGAAGGTGGAGAAAATAGAAATGGATATGTACAAATAAAGTGAAAAAGAGTGAAAAAGATTGTGGTGTTGGTGATTTACACTAAAAAATTAAAAGAAAGAAAACTAAAACTTAAAAAACTTACTTACCTCTTCGGTGCCTGCTTACCTTTGACTCGTATCGACGATGTACCTTTGTTTGAAGGCAAGAAAAGTATGACAAATAGGATCTTCCCTATTCCCAATTTACACTACGAAATGAAGGGGCAAGCTACACTACCATATAAATGAATATCAATCACCATAAGCCATCAACGACACTTGCAAGGGCAAGACAACTTCGAGGCTATCGGCTTCATTTGGATCCACAAAATAGAAGAGGGAAACAAACAAAAACAAGAATAGAAAAGAAAAGAAAACTTAAATTCGATTCAAATAATAATGAAAGAAAAGAATACTTACACCGGTGTCACCCTCCGTACAAGTTTGTTCTCATTCCTCCATGAAATTCTCCTTTCCTCTCAGTTACATAAAGAAAACTAAAAAAACCTAAGTTACAAACAACAGAATAACCTAACTTCTACTCTCTGTTTGGTCGTCCTTCACCTCTGATGTGTGAGGTATTTATAGGATATAAATGGATAAGGAAATGAGTCAAAGTTAAGGGGAGTTGACTATTTCTGAATTTGAATCCTCCCCTATCTACAAACTTGATTTGATGTGGATATTCAGTTCTGATTTGCAGCTTGTTGGCGTGTTGATTGCTGAATATAACTTATCAAATGACAGAATTAGAAATAGTGATCAACTTAAGAGTTGTTGCCCCTTTACGTCTTCTTTTTGGATCATCTTGAATCATCGATTTGAGATTTTGTAGCAAAAGTTATGATTCAAATACTAAAATGTATCCAGTCAGAATCTGAGTCAAAATTACTTCATCTCATCCGTTGATCTTCTCTCTATCCATTTATCCCTTTGAATTTGGACTTTGTATTTGACGTTATCCTTGGTTGATCTTTAATTTTAACCACTTGATTCACCAAAAACTGAATTAACCAACTAAATTTGGGATCATCCTCCTCTAACCAAATAGAACAAGTTAAGTCTGAATTTAACTGATATTTATTTAATTTTATCCTCTTTCTCTCCATGATTATCTTCTACAAAATAGACATTTGAGACAAAGAATTTAGCAGATTTATTACAGGATAAATGTGAAAATGTAATAAAGAATAATGCAATAAATGTGTGCAATCATAGAGTAGGGAGCTACAGGCAAGGGAGTCTTCTACAATATATAGTTTCTGTAAGAATGACCTGCACACCAGAAACAGAGAAGAAATGTCAACAAAAACGTGACTTTAAACCATTCCCATTCCCTGGCAACGGCGCCAAAAATTTGATCGAAGCGAAACCAAGCACTTGAAAACGTGTTTATTGTAAAATAAGTATAAAAGCAAGCGTGCTAATGTTCCCTCGATACTTCCATTATAACATTGGCTCAATGGGTCGAATCCACCGGGACGGGAGGCGATAGAAGTATTAACAGTTTTTATTCACGCCAGTTGTTAACAATTCTTCTTTGTTTAAAGAATGAGAAAAAGAAAAAAAATCTGAAAATGATAGGTGAGATGGAATGAAACGACGATGTAAAAATAAAAGAAAAGTGGTTTTGTAAACAAAAAGAAAAGAAGATGAAGCTTGTGGTAAAGAAAATGAAAGCAAAGGTGAATAAAGAAGATGGTAAAATAACGATGAAAAGATAAAAGAAGTGTTTTGAAATCGATTTTTAAAACAAAGTAAAAGAATGGAGAATACTCTGAAAGAAATCTCATAGTTTCTAACTACTAATTACTCCACTAACATGCTAACCTCTTAGTGATAGTTGCCTCACATGGATCCTTGGCCATCATTAGTCCTTGGCTTCAAGAGATGATATAAAGCATGACAAATAAGAAGGTTCTTCACATTCAAACTTGCATCAAGAGCAAGCTAATACAAACATTAGATCATCAAAAGTATTAGGAGCAAGTATGAAATAAGAGAGAGTTAGCTTGGTTAGTAAGTTATCAAGTTAGATGTTAGAACCCATCATCATGAGCCATCAATGGCTCTTACAAGAGGAAGACCTTGTAGAGGTTATTAGATTCATGTGGATTATCAAGTAAGTGGTTAGCTATTAGTAGTTAGTAGTTAGTCACCATGAGAGAAAATCTAGCTAAGCATCATGTAGAAGATGGAGAAGATTACAATAGAGAAGAAAGGAGACACCTTTATATAGATTGTCATCATCTTTACATCAATATCTCTCTATCTTTCTCTGAATCAACTCAACGCTAATACATGATCTATAAAAGAAAAGAAAATATGAAATAAAAGAGAAAGAAAATCCTAATCTACCACAAAAAAAGAGAAACATAGTTTATTTTCAATCTGCTTCCGTTTCAGCCAAACCCTGCAGTATTTATAGGCGAAAGGAGGTTTCAGAAGACGAGACGAGGCCATGCATTGAAAATTGATGCATGAGCCCACCATAGGGCCACGAAAACACAGCCATAGACGCGTTTTCACGGCAATACCAGGCACCTAGGTCCCTGGTTTTGGTACGAGGGTTCGTGGCGCTTTGGGACCTTCCAGATATGCTCAGATTCGGGTATTTTCGTCCGGATATTCGTCTGACGTGCGCAAGGGTCTAGGTTCAATGTATCTTCTAGAAGATCCTTTGCTTGACCTCTAAGAAATGTGGATTTAATTAGCCAAAAAATGGGTTAATTAAGCTCTTATTACCCTTTTACCCCTAGACTCTTGATTTATCTTCAAAGTAGACCAAAACACAATTAGAATTGTTATATTATTCATAATCGGTAGGAAAATGCGATATAATAATGAACTGTAGACTAATCAGTGGACTCTCAGAATTCTTCGCAATAGAATTGGAATTGTGTAAAGAACAGAAAGTAGAAACATATTTTCTAAAAAATAGAATTTTTAAACCGTGTTTTGGACAGAAACTTATGTTTTGAATTGGTGAATTCATCCTAGAATAACATCCCTATTTATAGGTGAAATCAATGGTTAGTTAGAAAAGTTATCAACTCAAATTTGAAAATCAGAATGTTAGATAAAACACCATAAAATTAATAACTGATAACAGTCAGAAACTGCTGTTAGTCGACAAGGGTATAGGAGTAGACGACTAGAAGAACAATTTTTTGCCTGAGTTTAATCGACTAGTTAAGGTATCAAGTCGACTATATCAAGACTGATACAGAATAATAAGTCTTTGGAAACTAAACTTAGTCGACTAGCAGTAAGGGTAAGTCGACTAATGTTGGTCACAGTCAACAAACAAAGAACTGATTATTTTGTAGAAAGACTTAGTCGACTATATAAAGGATCAAGTCGACTAGAGGATATATTAGTGAACTAGACTAGAGGATAAGTCGACTATATGACTATATTGTGTGTGTGATCAAGGCTTTTAACAAAATTCTAAAAATACACAAAAATAGTCAAAATCTTTATATGGGCTTAAGCAACCAGAACTCAGTATAAACACTTGAGATAGAGCACCAATGCATCTATATCACTTTTGTTATCCATCATCAAATCTATCAAACTGTAAGTTTCATCACAGTGAATGGAGGAATGGCAGGTTCAATTGATTAGTCATGTATGTTGTGTCAAAAACAATCACATCACAAAATTCAAATATGAGGAGATTGTTCTTTCCATCAGCCAAAAAACACTTCTAATGTGCCTGCATTATCAACTTCACTTGCAAAGAAAAAAATCTGGATCAGACTCAGCTTTTTCTTGAAAATATTTGATGACCGAAATAAACTCCTGGCCAATGTTATTTCTTCTATGTCGAATAAAATCAATAACTTATTGCGGCCTTACTTCTTCATAACCTTCTCCGTGGTTTATTATATTAACAACACAGAAAATTTTTGAATGACAAATTCCTACATCAACCAAATTGGTCATAATGCTTCTGCTAATCTTTGAAAGATGTGTCTGGTGAGAGTAAAAGTGATGGACCTTATCCAGACTTGATAAATTATGTGAATAAGAATCAACAAACTTGGTGACAACTTAAAATCTTCGGTGTGGTAATAAACGAAGACGTACATGCATCTCAGTAGGATACTCAACTCTAGTGTCGCGGTTGACTGTAAGGTCATCTTATCTTTTGTCGGACAACTTCTTCACACCCTCCTTGTTGCAATAAATTTTTTGCATATAACTTCATGAGGAGGCTTACGTGACTTATCTATTCCTTTTCTTCTCACGCCAAAATCTCTGCTTGTAACACCCCGTTCCTGAAATATGTACATAGATACGTAATCTAATTTTTCTACCATATTTTTTTGAATTAGTTTTGTGTTTGTTTTTATTTCATGATTATTTGTGTGATTGTTTAGTTCTGGATCTGGATTCTTAGTCTTAGAGTCAGTTGAGACCTGGACTGGGAGCCTGATACCAGCATACTGCTTGATTCGACCTTTCTGGTTGTCCGATTTGATCGATTTCAGTTTCAAACATCATTTTTCAATACTTTAGATTTTTCATGATTTTCTGGAATTTTTCTGAATTATTCTGCAAAATCTTCAAAATCAGTGTCGATCGGCATCGCTGACCGATTCCCAGATTTTTTAGTTTTCAAACAGAGTAGAATTTTTAGAAACGACTTTCACATTACTTATTAGAATCTCATTTTCTATCTAAATACATTTTTTGAGATTTTTCTGAATTCATCGAAATCCACTAGTTTTGGTGTCGATCGATATCGCCGAATGATTCTAAGATTTTTAATTTAAAAATCAGATTGAATTTCTCGAGTCTGATTTCATCAGGCATCTTAAAATAATATTTTCTATTTTTGAGAATTTTTCGGAGCGATTCTGAAACAGTCAAATTTCACCCTATTATTATAATATATTTAAATTGATCTTTTCTTTTCTTCTCTTTCTTTTCTCTCTCTCTTTCTCCCTCCATCCTCTGCCGATAGCACCCACATGCTGCCCCATTCCACCATACCACCCCAGTCCATCCCTTCCCCCATCCCATCATTTCTTTCCCTCCTTTCTTTTAATAAACAATCTCTCTCTTTCCCATCAATCTCTCCTTTTTTTTCCTTTTCTTTTTATTTTTCCTTTTTCTTTCTCCTTCTCCCCATCTTCTTTTCTTCTGCTTCTTCCTTCCTTCCCTGGTGCCCGACACCACCCCCTCGTTCTCCTCTTAAATTCTCACTCTCTCTTCACAAATCTCTCTCTAATTCCTCATCCACTCTCCCAAATCTCCCTCCCTCTCTCTCACTAATTTCACTCTCTCTCCTTACCTCTCTCTCTCTCCCCTCCTAGATCGGCGCTCCCTGGGGGCTGAGCGCTGCCGACGGCTGTGCGCGGCCAGGGTGCCTCCTGGCCCCCTGTGCGTGGGCAGAGGAGGGGGCGACAGTCCCTTCCCTTCTCTCCTTTCTCACACTCTCTCTTTCTCCCTCTACTTTCTCCCTCTCACTAGTTGGCCACGCCGGCGGCCAGGGGTAGCCAGTCCCCCTCTCCCTTCTCTCTCTACTAGAACTCTCTCTCCTCCCTCTTTCTTCTCTCTCCCCCTCTCCTCTCCCTCTCTTTTGAGGTGGCCGGCACCCCTGCCTACGCCTGCCACAGTGGCCTGCGCAGCTTCCTGTGCCTCCCTGGCTGCAGGCAGGGAGCAGCAGAGCCAGTGCGTGGGCAAGGGGCGGCAGCCCCCTACTACTCTCTCTCATCTCTCTCTTCTGGTTTCTCCTTCCAGCCCTCCTCCCGCCTCTCTCTCATCTCTCTCTTCTCCTGTTTCTCTCTCCCTCTCTCTAGCCATTCCTCTCTTCCCTCTCCCCTCTCTCCTCTCTCTACTATTTCTCTCTCTAAACTCCCTCTCCTATTCTCATTCTCTCTCTAAACTCCCTCTTTCTCTCTCTAGACTTTCTCTCTCTTCTCCCTCTTCTCTTCTCTTTCTCTCTCTAAAAATAATATATATGTATATTTTAATATATGGATTTGTGGTGTGCACGTGTTCCTAGTGTTCCGAGATTTTATGCCGTTTTAAGGTGATTTAGGCGGTACATTTGCTTTGTTGCTTTAGGCCTTGCTATCATCGTTTCATACCAAGAATTTCTATTTTATGTTTGTTGCATGATATATTGATTTCTTGTTACTACAGTTACATGCCTAATAATTGCTACTGTAGCTTTTAGTACATGATACATTGCTATATGAGTTAATATATGATGTTGTACTTTGTATTCTCCCCAGACACTGGCATGTTAATTATCTGACATTAATATGTTATACTTGACACCTGATACCTGACACTTGATATCTGACACCGGTACTTGACGTGTTATCACTTGACACCTGATACCTGACACCTGATATACGACACTTGATAATTTACATGCTATCACTTGATACTTGAAATATGCTATCATATGGTACTAATACATTTGACCTGATATTGTGACACCTGACAGGATAGTGACACCTGTATTATATTGCATATTCATGATTATCACTTTCACGGGTACTTGGCATGATTATTATACTGTTACCAGACCTCGGTACTCCTGAACTCCTGTGCTTCTGAACTCCTGTATTCCTGAACCCCTATAATAGGGAGACTCCTGACATTACACTCCTAATATTATACTCATGTTGATCCCCGTAATTGGATAATCATGGATATTGGATTACTGTGGACACCTTGTGGACATTATCACTGGACAATGGTAATAATTAGACAACTTACACCGGGACGGGAGAAACTGATGAGTACTGATATAGTCTCCATATTTTTGGTGGTCATATAGTGTCGCGCGGCCACATATTTGGATTTGACCTGGAGGCCACCAGGTGTTTCTGGGGGTGTACTGGCACCCCTACTCTCCTCCTGCCTGCCTGCCGGTGTGCCATAAGCCCCTAGGCTATTCTTATGGGAGCGGCGACACCCTATTCCTGTTCGGCGTATACTAAGTCCTACGGGCATATAGTAAGTCCTGATACACAGCGGTACGTTCCGGTTCCAGCAACGAATACTCCTGGACTGTTGTCCCAGGCATGCACGGACCCATTCTAAACATGGTTCATTGATCCCCATCAGTTTCAGATAACCAACCTCGCTCGACTTGTATGCGGAGGTATATAGTATGGGACATATACCCAAACATACAAATTGGATGTGTCTTAATATATAATAATAACATGTTACTGTCATCTGACTAGTGTCATACTTGAATATACTTGTGAGACCAGTGACCCATTACACTTTCATGTTCGCCACTTACGTATGACATCTATGCTACTGTGTTGAGTTATCTGACTTGCTTATTTTTGGGTTTTCATTCTGTTTTACTATATATGATTACTGGATTTCCTGATCTCTTGTTTACTGACTTATACCAGCATTACATATTTATATGAACCTATGCTCTCCATACCATTTTCTATGCATGTTTTCCGATTCAGACTTATCGATATATATATATTTACTTAATTTCAGATTTACTGTCGTTCTTTTAATTTCCTTTATGTTACTTGTCATTGCCTGGTCCTGATCATGACACGTGTGACTGCTTGAGCATGCCAACTGGCTTTATCATATGCACTCGCGGGTTACTTTCTGACAACCCTAGATTCTCATGTCCAGATCCCAGAGTATGGACCATGGTGGCCTTGTTGTAATAGATCAGAGTGCGCACAGAAGCGTGGATTAGCGGTTGCCTGTCCGAACCCTCTTTCTTCCGGCCTCACCTTGATCGGCTCGCGAGATTCTCATCTTGCTACTCGTGAGTACTTTCCCGTATTTCATATTGTACATCCGGTTTTTGCACTTCTTGGTGATCTTACATTCTTGATTTATTATATCATGCTTTGTGATAACTGTGTACTTGTGTTATTATTGCTGGAATGTATATTACTACTGTACTTTCGTACTCTGATTCTTGCCTGTAATAATGCTTAGCGTATATACATGAGGATATTTCTGACCTGCGTATATACGTCATAGTAACGTCTCTGTACCCGCCAGATCAGGGCATTACAGATGGTATCAGAGCCTAGGCTCTCACATCTTAAGTACAACTAGTCGGCAAATTAATGGTAAAGAAATTTGCAACTAGAATGCATGAGTCATAGTTATACAATCCAACTTCAAGTACAAAGTTATCTATTCCCCCTTGATCATCCTTCCCTTGACTCTCGAATCTTTTCCATCCTTTTCCATTTCCAGTTCCCATCGTCCTTATACAAACTTAAGATATGGATGACTTGTAGGGTAGCGGTAAGACAGATGTGGTTCGATCCCATTATATTATGGCATTCTTTGACTCTGGTACATCGCCTTGTCTTATATTGGATGGTTCTTCGGCCTCGCATTCTATTCTTGTATTTATGGATACATCACGGGGAATCAGTACAGCAAGTGGAGTAGTCATTACTTATATAATCAGATAGACTGTATCATTACATGAGAAGTGTTGGTATGAAACAGTATTCCAAATTCAGGACTTCTGCCAGATAGAGTTAGGGTTTTTTCTATTTTTATTATTCCAGCAGCGATCATGATTTCTTCTACCATGTCAATGGAACTCGGGTATTCTCAGAACTAATCTGCATTCAGGTGATTATTCAGAAGACAGCATTCGGACTCATTTCAGTTATTATGAATTCATGATTGTGTTCTCAGAGCCACTAACTCCTGGCGGTCTTTATATATTGGTGGACCATGGGTTCCGCTAGCCTCGCCAAGCGAGGTCGTGTTCTAGTCACACGTAAACTTAACCAGATGTGGGCTTCGCTGCACCCTGGTGCTTAGCATTTAGCGTTGTGTTACGCGCTGGCTTCGCCGCGTGAGCTCCGCCAAGTGTGAGCCTCGCAGAGCGTTAGCTCCGCTACACCCTAATGCTTAACGCCTGAGCTGTGTTACGCGATGGCCTCACCTAGACTTGGTTTCGCTCATGGCTAGTCCCTTTAGTGCTTAGCACTCTAGTCCATTCCTCAGATTTCTCCCACCTAACATGTTTTCATGGATCCGCTGAACAGGTTTTTTCTCGTTGTATCTGAGCTATCACCATTATCCTTATGAACTATCCACTCGCCAATCTTGCAGGGCCCAGATGTCTTCTACATGTTTCATCTACAGTCGAGTTATCATTCAGAAGTCAGTCTTCAGAATTCTTCATGGTTATTCTATATTCTTGGCTATGTCTTTCAGAGATTGCAACGCCCAGTATTCAAAAATCCTTGAGTATCGGTCTTGTTTATGTATGCTCAGTATTATCAGGGTTTTCTTTATCTTTGGTATTCTGGTCTATTCTCGAAGAAGTAGTATGTATGCAGCATCGGTAATTCTACTATAGATTCTTTGTCAAGGATAGCTTCATGCCATGCAGGGTTTTATATTATTTATGGATTTCACCTCTACGGATTTCTAAGGGTTTCATCAGCTTTGCTTCGCAGTCTGGAAGAAGTATTATTAATAATTATCGCACCAAGTCAGTTCACTTTATATTATTCAGAATGGGTCAGTCTTCTGAAGTTCTGGCAATATTCTTTTATCAGCAGACATCAGGTAGTATTATTATGGCACCGTGAGAGGATATATACGGCAGAAGTGCAGAGATGTCTCAGTCCTGAGTTTATCGTGCAGTCAATTTGTGAGAATTATCCTCAGTTACTCATGTCTTGATTGGTATAATCCTCATTCCTTTCTTTTCTGTGTTCATCTTCCCCTTATCGAAATTTCAAGGACGAAATTTTTGTAAGATGGTTGGAATGTAACACCCCGTTCTTGGAATACGTACTTAGATACGTATTCTGATTTTTCTATCATATTTCTTTAATTTATTTTTGTATTTTGTTTTATTTTATGATTATTTGTGTGATTGTTTTTATTTTGGATCTGCATTCTCAGTCTTAGAGTCAGCCTGACCTAGACCGGGAACCCGATACCAGCATACTACTCGATTTGACCTTTCTGGTAGTCCAATTTAACCGATTTCAGTTTCAAACATTGTTTTTCAATATTTTAAATTTTTCATGATTTCCTGACAATTTTTAGAATTATTCTGTAAAATCATCAAAGCCAGTGTCAATCATCATCGCTGACCGATTCCCAGATTTTTAGTTTTCAAATAGAGTTGAATTTTTAGAAATGGCTTTCACATTACTTCTTAGAATCTCATTTTCTATTTAAATACATTTTTTGAGATTTTTTGAATACATTGAAAATCCACCAATTTTGGTGTCGACTGGTATCGCTGGAAGATTTCAAGATTTTTAATTTGAAAATCAGATTGAAATTCTCAAATCTAATTTCACTGGGATCTTAAAATAATATTTTTTATTTTTGAGAATTTTTCGGAGCGATTCTGAAACAATCAAATTTCACCCTATGATTATAATTTATTTAAATTGATCTTTTATCTTTTCTTCTTTCTTTTCTCTTTCTTTTTCTCCCCCATACTCTGCCGACAGCACCCACATGCTGCCCCATTCCACTGTACCCACCCACTCCATCCCATCATTTCTCTCTCTCCTTTCTTTTAAATAAACAATCTCTCTCTTTCCCATCAATCTCTCCCTTTTTCCTTTTCTTTTTCTTTTTCCTTTTTCTTTCTCCTTCTCCCCTTCTTCTTTTCTTTCATTTCTTTCTTCCTCCCCAGGCGCCGACGACCACCCCCTCCTTCTCCTCTTAAATTCTTACTCTCTCTTCACAGATCTCTCTCTCTAATTTCTCACCCACTCTCCCAAATCTCCCTATCTCTCTCACTAATTTCACTCTCTCTCTCACCTTACCTCTCTCTCTCCCCCCCCTCTCTCCTAGATCCGGGCCCACCGAGGGGCTGAGCGTCGCCGGCGGCTGTGCGCGACCAGGGGGCCAAGGCCCCCTGTGCGTGGTCGAGGAGGGGGCGGCAGCCCCCTCCCTCTCTCCTTTCTCACTCTTTCTTCCTCTACTTTCTCCCTCTTACCAGTTGGCCACGCCGGCGGCCAGGGCCGCCGTCGGCCACCCCTGGCCGGAGAGGGCCGGCCAGTCCCCCTCTCCCTTCTCTCTTTCTCTCTACTAGAACTCTCTCTCTCTTCTCCATCTTTCTTCTCTCTCTCTCCCTCTCCTCTCCTTCTATTTTTTAGGGTAGCCTACGGCCACCCCCGCCTGCGCCGGCCACGGTGGCTGGTGCAGCTTCCTGCGCCTCCCTGGCCGCAGCAGGGAGCGGTAGAGCCAGGCCAGCCCCTGGTCTGGCCTGTGCGTGGGCAGGAGGGTTGTCGCCCCTATTGTTCTCTCTCTATCTCTCTTTAATCTCTTATCTCTCTCACTCTCTCCTGGTTTCTCTCTAGCCCTCCTCTCTCTCTCATCTTTCTCTCTCTCTCTTTACCAGTTTTTCTCTCCCCCTCTCTAGCCGTTCCTCTCTTCCTCTCTCTACTATTTCTCTCTCTACTTTCTCTCTCTCCTATTCTCATTCTCTCTCTAAACTCCCTCTTTCTCTCTAGACTTTCTCTCTCTAAATCTCTCTTCTATCTCTAAATCTTTCTTTCTCTTCTCTCTCTCTCCTCTTCTCTTTCTCTCTAAAAATAATATATAAATCTTTCTTTCTCTTCTCTCTCTCCTCTTCTCTTTCTCTCTCTAAAAATAATATATATGTATATTTTAATATAAGGATTGGTGGTGTGCACGTGTTTCTGGTGTTCCAGGATTTTACGCCATTTTTTGGTGATTTAGGCGAGTACATTTTCTGTGTTGCTTTATGCCTTGCTTTCATCGTTCATACCTAGAATTGCTATTCTAATGTCTATTGAATGATTTATTGATGTCTTGTTACTGCAGTTACATGCCTAATAATTGCTACTGTAGCTTTTAGTACATGATACATCGCTATATGAGTTAATATATGATGTTGTTCTATGTGTTCTCACCAGACACCGACATGTTAATTATCTGACACTAATATGTTATACTTGACACCTGATACCTGTCACTTGATATCTGACACCGATACTTGATATGTTATCACTTGACACCTGATACCTGACACCTGATATATGACACTTGACAATTGACATGCTATCACTTGATACTTGACATATGTATCACATGGTACTAGTACATTTGACCTGATATTGTGACGCCTGACTGGATACTATTACCCCTGACACCTGTATTACATTGCATATTCATGATTATCACTTCTAAGACTTGGCATGATTATTATACTGTTACCAGACTTCTGGTACTCCTGAACTCCTGTGCTCCTGACTCCTGTATTCCTGAACCCCTGTATGGGAGACTCCTGACATTATGCTCCTGATATTATACTTTTGTTGATCCCCGTAATTAGATAATCATGGATATTGGATTACTGTGGACACCTTGTGGACATATCACTGGACAATTGTAATAATTAGACAACTTGCACCGGACGGGGGAAATTGATGAGTAACGATATAGTCTCCATGTTTATGGTGGTCTTATAGTGTCGCACGACCACATATTTAGATTCGACCTAGAGGCCACCAGGTGTTTTCGTGGGGTGTACTGGTACACCTACTCCCCTGCCTGCCGGTTGTGCCATAAGCCCAAAGTCTATTCCTAGGGAGCGGTGACACCCTATTCCTGTTCGGGCGTATACTAAGTCCTACGGGCATATAGTAAGTCCCGGTACCCAGTGATACGTTCTGACTCCAGCACCGGATACTCCTAGACCGTTGTCCCATGCATGCATGAGACCCACTCTAAACATGATTCATCAATCCATCAGTTTTCAATAACCAACCTCACTCGACTTGTATGCGGAGGTATATGGTATGGGACATATACACAAACATATAAATTGGACGAGTCTTAATATATAATAATAACATGCTACTGTCATCTGACTAGTGTCATACTTGACCTATACTTGTGAGACCGGTGACCCATTACACTTTCATGTTCACCACTTACATATGACATCTATGCTACTGTGTTGAGTTATATGACTTGCTTATTTTGGGTTTCCATTCTGTTTTACTGTATATGATGACTGGATTTCCTGATCTCTTGTTTACTGACTTGTACCGGCATTATAATGTTAATGTGTACCTATGCTCTCTATACTGTTTTCTATGCACGTTTTCCAATTCAGACTTATCGATATACATGTATTTACTTAATTTTGAATTTACTGTCGTTCCTTTAATTTTCTTTATGTTACTTGTCATTACCTGTACCTGTATGCCTGGACCACATCACTTGATCATTTACACGTATGACTGCTTGAGCACACCAATTAGCTTTATCATATGTACTCGCGGGGTTGTTTTCTGACAACCCTAGATCCTCATGTAGCACCCCGATCCTACGAATACGGAGATACTACTGCAATGTACATACGCAGGGCGATGGTACCATCACGTATGTACGCTAAGCATCAATACAATACAGGATCCAGTATGAAAATATGTGGTAATATACATTCTAATACAAAAGTACAAGTACTCAGTCATCACAGTCTGTGACATAAAATTACATAAATATTACATCACCAAGGAGTACAAAAGTAGACTGTACAAGGTACAAAAGATAAGAACTCACGAGCTGACAAGAGAATCTCGCGAGCGAGGAAAGACAGGATGAAGCTTCAGGTGATCCGCCTGCTCCTCGAAGAAGGCCTGATCCTCAGCTGATGGGTCCACCTCAGTCCAAGCTGTAAGATCTAAATATGCAAATCTAGGGTTGTTAATAGGCAACCCAGCGAGTGCAAAAAGAAACCAAGTGACAAGTATAAATGAAAGCAAATGCATCAGGTCAAGCATTATGTATTCAAATCAGCAAGTATGGAATAACCACAATAAATAGTGAAATATTGAAATGATAGTGGAATTTATGTCGCATGAAACAAAAGCAAGTGTAGCAGGTTAAGTGTTAAGTACTCATATCAACAAGCATGGAATAACTACAATAAATAGTAAATATGGAAATGACAATAAAATTCATGAAGTCAATTATCAAGTTATCATTAAGACTCATTCAATTTGCATGTTTCGATATATGGCCCATACCATATACCTCCATACAAGTCGAGTGAGGTTGGTTATTATAAATTGATGGGGATCGACGAACCATGTTTAGAATAGGTCTTGTGCATGCCCAGGACAACGGTCCCAGGGTATCCGTACTGAGCCAGAACGTACCGCTAGGTACTGGTCTTACTATATGCCCGTAGGACTTAGTATACGCCCGAAAAGAAATAGAGTGTCACCACTCCCCAAAGGAATATACCCAGGGATTACAGCACACTCGGCAAGCAGGCAGGGGAGTAGGGTGCCAGTATAACTCACGGAAGCGCCTGGTGGCCTCCAAGTCGAATCCCAAGAATTAGTTGTACAACATTTGTATGGCCACTATAACACAGAAGCCATATCGGTACCCATCAATTTCCCTTGTCCTGGTGTAAGTTGTTCAATTATTACAAATTACCTAATGAGATGTCCACAGGGTATTCACAAAAGTCCAATATCTATGGTTATCCTATTACGGGGATCAACAAGAGCATAATGTCAGGAGTCTCCCTATTTCAGGGGTTCAAGTATACAGAAGTTCAGGAGCACAAGAGTTCAGGAGTACCAACTGTCTGGTAACAATATAATAATCATGCCAAGTCCCCGTAAAGTGATAGTCATGTATATGCAATGTAATACAGGTGTCAGGTTAATAGTATCCAATCCGGCGTCATAATATCAGGTCAAATGTACTAGTACCATGTGAAAGCATGTCAAGTGAGTGATAACATGTCAAGTGTCATATATCAAGTGTCAGGTGTCAGGTGTCAAGTGATAACATGTCAAGTACCGGTGTCAGATATCAAGTGTCGTGGATCAGGTGTCAAGTGTAACATATCAAGTACCGATGTCAGATATCAAGTGTCGTGGATCAAGTGTCCAATACATGTCAAGTGCCGGTGTCAGATGTCACGTGTCAGAGATCAGGTGTCAAGTATAACGTGTCAAGTGCCGATATCAGATATCACGTGTAAGAGATCAAGTGTCAAGTATATACATATCAAGTGCTGGTATCACATATCACGTGTCAGAGATCAAGTGTCAAGTATATACATATCAAGTGCCGGTGTCAATACAGAGTACAACATCATATATTAACTCGTACAGCGAGGTATCATGTACTAAACCTACAATAGCAATTATTAGGCATGTTACGGTAGTAATAAGATGTCCACATTGTTTTCCATTGAAAATTCAATAGAAGGAAAACTTTACAAAAGAGAATGGAGGAGCGAAATTACAAGTACTTCTTTAAAGAAAGAAAGACTAAAAGTAGATCTCCTCTAAGATTTCTAGAGAAATGTGGCGGTAGGAATCTGATCAGCGCGCGATCACTTTATCCCTTTGACAATGCAATCGGTTAGATGGTCAAGCTGCCTCCCTCCTAGGATTCCCTTCTCGCTTGGTTCTGAAAATCTAGTAGTTGAAAGCAAGAGAATAAGAGACTATTCTCAGAAAGAATCTTTGATTGGATCTCTTTCAGACAATCTTCTCTCTAGCCCGATAGCCTTTTGTTCCTCTCTGTGCGTATGTCTCTCTCCCCATCCGTCTCTTGCCACCTCGCCCTGGTGGGCTATTTATAGGGAAAATAGGGATGTAACCGCCCTAAAAATTAGGAAACAAATTGAGTCAATCTACTTTTGCTTTTGGAAAGAAGTCTTGCTGCAAGGCTAGAAACAGCTTGTGTGAAGCTAGGAACAGTGTATAACGCTAGTCCCTTGATCCGCTCCGCTAAATGAGGGATACTCCCATTATCCTCTCCAGCTAATTGAGAGATCTTCCCTGATCTTCTCAACTATTGGGGGAGTCAAGAGATCATGCCAAGCAATTGCAAAATTTTATTTCGATCGCAATGATCTCATTTGGAGATTTGATTGGTCAAAGATGACCATAAAAGACCCACAGTGGGGCTAGTCTAATAAGCTCATAAAGCTCTCTGTGAAGCTAGAAGTAAGCTCTCGGTGAAGCTACAAGTTGGCCTTTTTTGCGTGGCTCCGCAGAGCGTCAAGCGAAGCTGTCAGCCAGCTCTTCGCGGAGTTACAGAAAACTCTAGGGTGAAGCTATATGTTAGCTCATGGCAGAGCTATAATGGAATTCTTGTGGAGCTAAGCAAACTTAGCCTCTTGTGCGATTGCTTATCCATTTGGCTCATGTGAGACTAAGTATTGAGCTAACTTAGTGTCTCTAGACCTGCTCAGGTCTTTTCAAAGGCAATTTTGGCTTACTGTCTACTTCACCTGATCAGTAAGGTCCAAGTCGCTGATTCGTCCTTCTGGGATGGGTGAAAACTGGTCGTCAACTTGTCTTTTGTAAATGTCAACAAGTTAGACCTTGTTCAAACTAGTTGAAAGTCTTGTCTTTTTTAGAGTGTCAACAAGACCCCCTTCAAAGTTTTTCGTAAATCTACAATGGAATGGATCAGATTTTGAAATACTTTGAACTAATTTGGTTGATGAAATAGTATGTGGGTGTGAACGTCGCCTCGGTGGTTGAGTTTAACTCCGCCTTTAGGTTCGCCGAGGAATTGTAATAATTCGCTTCCGTGTAGCTTCGTACTCCTTGGCAGCTTCGCCTTTGGGCTTCCTGAATTAGCTTCGCTTCCAAACAGGGTTAGATTATTAGTGCTCTGCCAGCGGTAGCCCCGCGCTTGCTGCGATGGAATGATGTTCCATTTCCCAAGGCTAACCGTCTTTGTTAGTTACGAGAGGGGTTTCTCCCTTTTTCAAGTTTGAATAACTTCACCTGCATTCACAAGGGAGATTATTCCCTTTTTGAAGTTCAATTAACTTCGTGTATATTCCCGAGGGAGATTATTCCCTTTCTCAGGCCAAGCATTTGAATACTTTAACTGCCTGCGCTCCCAAGCTTGAAGTGGTAGCAGCGTTCTCAGGCCATGAGGCCTATAAATAGGACTCTTGTAGTCTTTCTCAAAGAAACATACTTCTCTCTTTCTAGGAGGTTTGTTTATGACCCTTCCCTATTGCTCAAGAAGGGAGACTGAGGTCCCTGATGTAGTGGGGACTCTCATTCTGGTTATTACCCGATCAAGAACTGGTGAGCCCCGGCCATCTAGTGACTTTAGGGAGTTTATCTCTCTTAATTTTCTTAGTTTTATCAGCTATCTCAGGGATTAAATTCCCTTATTCTCTGCATCTGGCTTGGTCTTTGGAGAAGAGTTTTGGCACTTTTTTTAAGCTTCTTGGCGAAGCTAATGTTCTGCCTAATCGGGCAAAGAACTTTTCTAGGCAAAGCTATCGCCTTAGCCTTTCAGATAGGCGAGGGTAAGGCCTTACCTTTTCCAGACTAGTCTAGCTTCGCCATACAGGCGGGGTTCAGACTTGACCTTTTTAAGTCTAAGCTAGTCTTGCCATATAGGTGGGCTAAGACTTTGCCTTTCCTGGGCCAGTCTAGCTTTGCCATATAGACGAGGCTAGGACTTGACCTTTTTAGGGCTTGTCTGGCCCAGCTGTCTAGGCGGAGCTGAGACTTGGCTTCTGCTAGGCCGGTCTAGCGTTGCCGTGCAACAAGGCTATCCTTTGCTTATTTGAAGTTTTATTCTCAAGGCATGTTAGGGCTGAATTTGGACTAGCTTCGCTTCTGGAACAAAACTTTGACTTAGCATTCCACGCCCCCCTCTTTTTTTTTGTTTAATGCTAACTCATTTCCTATTTACATTGTAGTATACTGTGCTCTTAATTCTTTCAACCTGACGAAGGAGAATAAGAGCATGTCCTTTGACTTTCAAGTTGAAGCTTTGGTCATAAGCATGAGGAACATACTGGGACATCTGGTGCGCGTTTCGAGAAGAGGCCAGTGGTTGCTTATCTGAGATGATCTATTTCGGGAAGAAGCTAGTGGTCGGTTATCCGAGATGATCCACTTCGGGAAGAGGTTGGTAGTCACTTACCTGAGATGATCCACTTCGGAAGGCGGACGTCACCAGTAAGCTCTCGGATCCTTCCTTTGCCAATTTTGATTAAGGAAGATCCAGCTTTCTGGTGGCAAAATCTGCCATTAAGCGAAGGATTACGGCCTTGTGAAGGAGGAAAAACTTTCTTGTCCAGTTGGTCTGGTGGTCTTAGGACAGCTTATCATCCTGAAGTAGGTAGGACAACTTGTACGCCTTTGGAGCAAATACCTGTTGACACTCTAAAAAAGACAAGATTCCTGACTGGCCTGAACAATGTCTAACTTGTTGACATTTACAAAAAACAAGTGACAGACAAGCTGACGACCAGTTCTGTACCCATCTCTGAGGGATAAATCAGCAACTTGGACTCTACTGATCCAGTGAAGCAGACAGTGAGCCCAGATTGTCTTTGAAGAGACCTAAGCAGGCCTAAGATGCTAAGTTAGCTCAACACTTAGCATCGCATGAGCCCAAGGGGATAGCCTCACCTGAGAGGCTAAGTTTGTCTGACTTCGCCTTGGAGTTGTTCAAAGCTCTATCAGAGAGCTACCTTACAGCTTCACCTGAAGTGCTCAGTTAACTCCGCAGAGAGTTAGCTTCGCTCGAAGCCACAGGCAACCGCACAGAAGGATGGTCGATAGCTTCGTCACAGATGTTTATCCAGCTCCGCTGATCTGACTTCGCGAGATGCTCCTTCGAGCTCTGCTGTGAGCTCGACGCGGCAGCTCCGCTGTGGGTCTGTTATGGTCAACTTTGACCAATCAAATCTCTAGATGAGATCAAATCTATTCAGGATCAAATCTAATCAAGATCAAATCTGAGATCAAATATGGCAGTTGCTTACCATAATCTCTTGACTTTCTTAAAACAAGTAAGAGGAGCAAGGGAGATCTTTCAGTTATTTGGAAAGAATCAAAGTGGATCAGGAGATCAACATTACCTGCTATTCCTAGCTTCGCAAAAGCTGATTCTAGCCTCGCGGCAAGGCTACTTTCCAGATTTAAACAGATTGACTCAATCTGTTTTCAAATTTTCAAGAGACAATTATACCCCTGCTCTCCCTATAAATAGCCCACCAGAGGTATACGAACATACACACAGAGAGAGAGGCTAAAAAAAAACAGAGGAAAGAGACGGCTAAATAGAGTGTTGGCCCAGAGGCCTCCAATTCTAGTTTTGATGATGATTAACTCATGTAGTTATGTTTACTAATAATCTTGTGATGTTTAGTTTCAGATCTCTAACCAAGATATTAGTAGGTGATTAGCTTCAACAAAGGTGTTTTGGAGCTTCTCACATGGTGATTCAAGAGCCCGAGCGACAAAGTCATATCTAGCACTCGGTGGAGTCAAGCTCGGTGGATCACGGTTTGGATCGAGTCGGCTTGAAGACGGAGTTCGTCAAGAAGACTTCGGTACATAGTTTAGTTTTTATTTTAGATCCATTTGTAAAGATTGTATAGGGTGATATGCTCAAGTTCACAACACATACTTGTTTAAGTTTTCATGTTTATTAGTTTTCGGTTTTTGGTATAACCGATCTTAGTTTTTATGAATAGATAGTATCAATACAAGTTTACATTGTTTAAATGTATATTAGATATGTTCTATATACATGTATGCTTCATATCTTAGACAAACTTATTTTGATATGCCTATACATGTGTTTTGAGTTTTGGTAGTTTATCAAAACGTATTTTTGGAGTTTATATCAAAAACATGGATGTATATATTGATAGGTAGTGAAAATGCATAATTGTCATCATATATACCATTGCATTTGCACATTTATTCATATTATAATGCACAATTATTAATATTTCTTTATTTAATATGTGCAGGCCTCAAATTATCAATTTAATAAAGAATAAAGCTAAAAGAGCCCAAAAGCCCAGATCCAAGCCCATGTTTGAAGCCCAGGTGAAGAAGCGCAAATACAAAGATTCAAAATGCAAATACAAGGGCTAAAAGTTGCAAATATCAGAAATTAGGGTTGGATAGACTTCTATCAAACCCTAAACACCTGCGGGATAAGGATAAAAAGCCAAGATAAAGAGGAATTTCGTGGAGAGAGGATTTGAAGAAATCTGGATTAAGAGTAACTTGATTACCAAGTTATCTCGAAAATCCAGATTAAAAGCCAGGATCACAATTCTAAAAGGAGGCGCCCAGATGGACGGACCAGGAGAGGCCACGCGCCAAAGCGCGTGGCCAGAAGCCAAGAAACTGCCGCGGAGGCGCGGCAAAAGCCGCGCATCCGCGGCAGTCTGGATAAGGATGGCTACCAAATTTTGTTGACACTTCTATCCGGGACTCCTCTACATTCTGCACTATAAATATCAGAGCATTCGCAACAGGGAGGGGGATCCAGAGACGAACTAGGGTTTTCTTTAGCTATTTTTTAAATTTCTGCCAAAGTTGTAATTTTTATTTCAAGCGAGTTGTGGAAGAAGGAGCTTGTATTTGGGATCAGTTCATCGAATAAAGGTTACCTTTTTTCTAGTCAATTCTCTGTTATTAATTTTGCATTTTCTTCGTGATTTCTTGAGTTTGGTTTGATCTGCGATCTCTTGATTCTTTTTATTTTCTTTCGTTCTTTGTTCATCTTCTTATATAAAAAAAAAGGGAAAATAATTAAAAGATGATTAACTAATATTCCTCTAGTGGTTTGCTGTGTTTCTTAAAGCAACCCTAGAGCAGTTAGGCATTGGTTTGATGGATGACAACTCTTGAAACCCTAGGTTTAAAGTAGATGCTTGAAGATTAAACAATAATTAGTATTCTAATCTAATATCACAACATTAATTAATTCTTCACATTTCATATCTAAGAACTTTGACAATGCAACCTCAAGGTAAGACTTCTTTTGTGTTGTGCTTAGATGTTAGGATGAAAAAGTGTTGGACTTTTTAGAGTGATGTTGGTAAGATTCTAAATATCTTCTCTTGCTTGCATATAAAAACCTAGGATAAAACTCCTATATTCCAATATGATGATCAATAGCCTTGACTTGCAATAGGGTTGTGGTAGAAGATCAGCAAAACCACGTTTTTAATCTCTTATATTCATCACAAATCTAATCTCTCTTTTCTTACTTGAAGCATACAAGGGAATCGGCCGAAAAGCTTGCATCGCATCCTTCCTGAGGATCACGACCCGCTCAAGCCCTTGCTACAGCGGATTCGCATTGAGACTAAGCAAATCTGAACTTTATTTTAATCTCAATCAAATTTTGGCGCCGTTGCCGGGGAAGGAACGGCACGATTTCTCTTTCTAATCATTCTTTCTCTTCTGTTGCAGGTACAGAGAACAGGAAGCAGAATCAGAGTAGCAGAAGACACATATTGCTATCCAGTGCCTCTGCCCTAGAAGGCAGAGCACTTGGACCTACACTTTTGCCGCGTTTCCACGGCAAAAGCCGCGGTCCGCGGCAAGTGTAGCTGACTACTGACAGAATTTTCTGCAGGTTGCTCTGCAGTGCAAAAAAATTATAATTCTGCTGTGATATTATTGCTCTGTGATCACACTGCAACTGTTAATAATTAACATTAACCTATTTGTTGGAAAAAATAAAAAAATATTTTTAGACTCTTGCATTTTAGGGCACGTGTCTATTTTTAATTCTTTAATTCTGTTGAAGAGTGCTGGCGACAAGGTACGTCTGCATAGCATATAGATTAGGAAGCACTCTTGTTTGTTTACTGCTTTCTTGAGTGTTACTTTTCTACAGCTTTACACGTACACTAAATCATCTTAAGGGCATAACCCATAACAAAGATAAGGTGGGGATTTCATCACCCTTCCTTGGCCCACAAATCATACCAGTCACACTCACAACCCTAACCCTAATTAAAACTTGACTAGACGTTGGCCCCTAAGGTAACTCGGACTCAATAGGAGATTGACCGAAGAAGGAAAGTTGTTCGAAATTAACCCTTGCCAAATCGGTGTCTAGCGAAGGGATTGAGGGCCGAAAGCCCGAAGAACGGTGGTTATTTAATTAAGGAACGTCTCCGACGGAAAACCTCCCACCGGTCTTGCCCTGAACTGGCCGATTAGCTCGTGGTTAACGTCGACAATAGACCTCCTAAGGACAGTCTAAAGTTAGGAGTCGTCTAGGTCAGGATAACCCTAGAATAGGATTTTTGTTTGTTTTTCTTTTTCTTTGATTGATTGGGTGAACTTGTTTGCTGATTGTGCATGACCGCTTGGTCGAGAGACCCACTCACATCCAGGCTAACTAGAACTAGTTCACCACCCGAGCTCAAGCCCGACTCACACATGGCACAACAACAGTCACTCCAAGATAGGTTCTATCCATTAGAACCTCTCTTCTTCTTGCATCCAGCTCACTATCGAAAGTGTTGACCCATATGAACTCAAGCCACAATACATCAACACTCTTCCCAAATTTCACGGACTTGAATCTGAGGATGCATACTTCTTCATAAGGGAATTTGAAGAAGTATGTCAAATGATGAATATGCCTAAGTTAGGAGACGATGCTATCAAACTTAGGTTTATCCCCTTTGCTTTGAAGGATTTAGCAAAGAAATGGCTCTACAGTCTAGAGGCCGGTTCTATATCTTCTTGGGATAATTTCATTAAGGCCTTCTTAAAGAAATTTTATCCCGTTCACAAGACTGCACTGATTAGGAAGAATATCCTCCAGTTTAAGCAAACAGCCAATGAACCTTTTTGGAAATACTTCGAGCGTTTTAAGGATCTCCTTGCCCAATGTCCTCACCATGGGATAGAGAAATGGCGACTTTGCCAAGTTCTCTATGATGGATTAGATTATTCTACTAAAACACTGTTAGAATCCATGTGTCAAGGAGGATTTCTGCAAAAGAATGAAGATGAAGGATGGACATTGTTTGAGGAATTAGCTGAAAAATCCATCCAATGGGACCCTACTCCTGAAAAATCTAGGACTAATGACCCTACTTCTTCTAAAGGAGGTATCCATTCCATTGAGGCCAACGTAGCAACCGATGCTAAGTTAGCTGCTGTTATGCGTAGACTAGAGGCTCTTGAAACTAAAGAGCCAGTCTCTGTGAACCAAGTCAGCCCAACATCTTCGGCGGGCTGTACTTATTGTCAAGATATGAACCATGTGTTCGAGGAATGTCCTGTTTTCATCGCGCATCAAAGCTTGCCCGAACATACGAGTGCGGCCTTCACAAGGCCCGCCAACAATCCTTATGCACCCACCTACAATCCCGGTTGGAGAAACCATCCCAATTTCTCATGGGGCCCAAGTAACAATGAGCAGATTAGGCCCAAATTCTCCAACAATTTCCAAATCCGCCCTATCAGCAAGGTTTTCCCAGTCAAAATCAGCCACCTTCTTTCCAATATACACAAATGGAAACAAGGATGTCCAACATGGAAAGGAAGATGGACACCCTAGTTAAAAGCCAAGACACGCTGGCTCAAGCCCTAAGTAGGATAGAGCTCCAATTGAACCAGCAAGAGAGACAGAGGGGTACCCTACCGAGTCAACCATTGCCTAACCCTAGGAATCCTAGGCCAGCCAATGAGGCTCAAGACCCAAATCAGTGTCATATGGTCCATACACTCAGATCGGGGAAACAAGTTGATAATCAAGTATCCATGCCATCGGATCCATCCATGCCATCCATTCCATCTAGCTCCACTCCTTCTCCATCCAGTCCCGAGGAAACTGAAGCTGAAAAGTCAGCAGATCAGTTGCACCAGCCTATAGCTCCATTTCCAAATAGGCTTAGAAGCAACAACAATGCACACATGGAGAAATTATTAGAGGTGTTCAATCAAGTTAGGCTCAACATTCCACTTCTTGATGCAATCCAGCAGGTCCCTAGTTATGCCAAATTCATTAAGGACATGTGCACCAAGAAAAGAAAGACTAATGTGCCTAAGAAGGTTTTTCTAGCCACTAACATTAGTGAGCTACTGTCCAACCAGATCCCTATCAAGTATAAGGACCCAGGTTGCCCCACCATTTCTTGCACCATAGGTCGAGCCGAAATCAATCGAGCACTCCTCGATTTAGGAGCCAGCATCAATTTGCTCCCTTTCTCCGTGTATCAACAACTTGATTAGGTGAACTCAACCCGACCCAAGTTACTATTCAGTTGGCTGACCGCTCTATCAAAGTTCCAAAGGGAGAGATCAATGACGTTCTCATACGGGTTGGAGAATTCATTTACCCGGTCGATTTCATTGTCTTAGAGACACAACCTGTGTCTAATCCTAGGTCCCAAACTCCCGTTATCTTAGGAAGACCGTTCCTAGCAACCGCTAATGCAATTATAAATTGTAGAAACGGTTCCATGAGACTGACTTTTGGGATATGACCAAGGAAGTCAATGTTTTCAACCTAGGTAAGCATCCCTACGATGTGACCGACCAACCCTTTGAGGTTAACTCCATTGAGAACATGACGAGTGAGCATAATGATGAGATCATATTTGAGTCAGAGGAAGAGGAAGAGTTAGAAACAAGTGATATCAGTCTTGATGAGATCGAATGGGAATCAAATCTGAGTTCGATAGAAATGGGAGATTCTAGCATCACACCGCCACCCATTGAGCCAACTCCTTCTTTGGAGTTAAAAGCCTTGCCCAAACATCTTAAGTACGCCTACCTAGGTGAACAAGAGACGTTACCGGTCATAGTTGCATCTAATTTGACCAATAGGCAAGAGGAGGACCTGCTGGCAACCCTTAGGAGACATAGGGAAGCCATTGGTTGGACTATGGCAGATATTAAGGGACTGAGCCCTACGATAGTCCAGCATCGTATTCATCTTGAGGAAGGGACTAGACCGAAAAGGGATCCACAGCGTAGACTAAACCCACTTATGCAGGAGGCTGTACAAGCCGAGATAGTAAAACTGTTAGATAATGGATAATTTATTCCATTTCCGATAGCGAATGGGTGAGCCCAATGCACGTGGTCCCTAAGAAGTCTAGCTTTACAGTGGTAGAGAACGACAAACATGAGTTAGTGCAAACACGATTGCCTACCAAGGTGAGAGTATGCATAGACTACCGTAAGTTGAATGCAGCCACTAGGAAAGATCATTTCCCCCTCCCTTTCATCGATCAAATGTTGGAAAGATTAGCAGGTCATGAGTATTACTGCTTTTTGGATGGGTATTCAGGGTATAACCAAATCCCTATAGCCCCGGAGGATCAAGAGAAACAACGTTCACGTGTCCATTTGGGACATTTGCTTACCGTCGAATGCCTTTCGGCCTATGCAATGCCCCCGCCACATTCCAACGTTGTATGTTAAGCTTGTTTTCTGATATGGTCGAGCGTTTCCTAGAGATTTTCATGGACGACTTCTCAGTCTATGGAAATTCATTTGACCAGTGTCTCCATCATTTGGAGCTAGTGCTGAGTAGGTGCACCGAGAAGAACTTGACCCTCAATTGGGAAAAGTGTCACTTCATGGTGCAACAAGGGATTGTCCTAGGTCATGAGATATCTAGGGAAGGGATTAAGGTAGACAAGGCCAAAGTGGAAATCATTGCGAAACTTCCACTTCCTCGATGCGTGAAGGACATTCGATCCTTTTTAGGACACGCCGGATTTTATCGTAGGTTCATTAAGGACTTTAGCAAAATTGCTAGACCCCTTACAAACCTTCTAGCTAAGGACGTGTCCTTCATCTTTGATGATAGGTGCCATAGTGCTTGGGAGAAATTGAAAGTGGAACTTATATCTGCCCCTATCATCTCACCTCCGGACTGGTCCAAGCCTTTTGAGATCATGTGTGACGCTTCTGATTTTGCGATAGGTGCTGTCTTAGGACAGCGTAAGGACAATAAGCAGCACGTGATCTACTATTCGAGTAGGACGCTTAATGAGGCCCAAATGAACTATACTACCACCGAGAAGGAATTCTTGGCAGTAGTGTTCGCTTTGGAGAAATTCCGTCCATACCTACTTGGGACTAAGACCACGATCTTCACTGACCATTCTGCTCTGCGATACCTTATGCTTAAGAAAGATGCGAAGGCCCGACTCATTCGTTGGATCCTTCTACTTCAAGAATTTGATCTCGAAATTCGAGATAAAAAAGTGTCGAAAATGTCGTAGCTGACCATCTCTCTCGTGTGCCCAACGCACCTTCTGTCGAGCTGCCCATCAATGACAATTTTCCCGATGAGCAACTTCTAGCCATCTCTAAGGAGCCATGGTTTGCTGACATAGTAAACTACTTAGTCACAAACCAAACACCACCTAGTTGGTCCAAACAGGATAGATACCGATTCTTGTCTCAAGTTCGGTATTACATGTGGGAAGATCCTTATCTTTTCAAATATTGTAGCGACCAAATCATTAGGAGATGTGTCCCCGATGAGGAGACTAGAAGTGTGCTAGCTTTTTGTCATGAGTTCGCTTGCGGTGGACATTTTGGTCCTCGCAAAACTGCCGAGAAAATTCTGCAAAGTGGCTTTTATTGGCCAACTGTGTTTAGAGATGCATTTGAGTATTGCAAGACTTGCACAAGATGTCAAATGATAGAAGAATTTCCAAACGAAATATGATGCCCCTAAATCCCATTCTAGAAGTAGAACTTTTCGACGTATGGGGCATTGATTTTATGGGACCCTTCCCTAATTCGTTTGGGCACCAATACATCTTGTTGGCCGTAGACTATGTGTCGAAGTGGGTAGAAGCTGTCCCTTGCAAGACAAATGACAACAAAGTTGTTGTCAAATTCTTGAAAGATAATATCATCTCACGCTTTGGAATCCCTCGAGCCATCATTAGCGACAATGGCACACATTTTTGCAATAGAACTTTTGAAGCTCTTATGCGAAAATATGCCATAACACATAAGTTGTCTACGCCCTACCATCCTCAAACTAGCGGACAGGTAGAAGTTTCCAATAGACAGGTCAAGCTCATCTTGGAGAAGACTGTGAATCAAAATAGGAAGGACTGGTCCATTAAACTGGTGGATGCCCTATGGGCATATAGGACTGCCTACAAGACGATTCTAGGAATGTCTCCCTATAGACTAGTCTTTGGAAAGGCTTGCCACCTTCCTGTCGAGCTAGAGCACCGGGCCCTATGGGCAATTAAGCAGCTAAATTTCGATTTAGATAGAGCCGGTGAGTTTCGGAAATTACAAATTTCTGAACTAGAGGAGTTGAGGAATGATGCATACGAGAATGCGAAGATTGTGAAGGATAGAGTTAAGGTTTTTC
This sequence comes from Agave tequilana, assembly GCA_038442645.1. Taxonomy (NCBI): domain Eukaryota; kingdom Viridiplantae; phylum Streptophyta; class Magnoliopsida; order Asparagales; family Asparagaceae; genus Agave; species Agave tequilana. The sequence goes on from JAVJIF010006780.1 coordinate 29,799, forward strand.
ACGATAAATTCATCACGAGAAAAACTTTTGTCCAAGGACAAAAAGTTTTACTTTACAACTCTAGACTTCATCTCTTTCCCGGCAAATTGAAGTCAAGATGGACAGGACCATTCATTGTTAAGACGATATTTCCACACGGAGCCATAGAGATCTACGATCCCAAAAATGGCAATTCATTCAAGGTAAATGGTCAACGTCTTAAAATCTTTTTGGAGTCTGTGCCGGAAGCTAATGCGGCGATGGGTCTTTTTGACCCACTGTATCGGTGATTATATCTTTCTGCCAATTCATGCATTCCATACATTTCATTCATACATTAGGGACAATGCATGAAACAAGTGTGGGGGAAGGGTATGTAATATATTTAAAAAAAAAAATTAAAAAAAAAATAAAAATAAAAAAAAATTAAAAAAAAAATGTTATAAAAAGGAAATACTTTGACTTATTTTTTGAAAGAAATCTAAGTTAGTTTTAAGGATTAGGAAAATCATGATTGGGATTTCTAAAAACTTGGTCAAGATAAATAAATTGTTTAAATTTTAGGTATAGGAGAGAAATTGAATAAATAATTAGTCTTGATTTTTACCTTAATGAAATGTGCATACCAAATGCATATCTAGGATTCTAAGACAAAGACCCTTGTGCCTCATATATATATTAAAAAAAAAAAAGGAAAAAAAAAAAAAAATCACTAATAAAGCTGGATACATGTGCCTCAAGAAGCATAAGTATTCACGCCTAAAAGTGAATGCAAAAAAATAAAAAAATAAAAATAAAAAAAATAATACCTTAGTTTTTGTGGCCTAGTTCACTTGAATTTGAGTCCGCGGGGTGTTTTCTCACCTGGTGCCCTAAGACCGACCGGTTTGGGAGTCACCGACTTTAAGTTCGCTACATGGGTGGATTAGAAAGTCCGAGGGAACTAAGGAAAAATTACTTATATGTACTAACGCATCTAATAATCAATTAGTTAGGTATTAGGGCCTCAAGAAGCCTTGATACTTATACGAAAGAAAATTAGATGAGTTATACATGCCAAAAATATATATATATATATTAACACATCTAATAGTCAATTAGTTAGGTATGAGGGCCTCAAGAAGCCTTGATACTTACACGAAAGAAAATTAGATGATGTTATAAAAATAATAATGAGGCATGAGAGTCCAAGTTAAGGAATTCCTAGATTCACAAGGGTGCGTATAACTTTTGGTAACGAAAAAGACTATATTAGAAATTCAATTTTAATTCTTACCTAAAATGGACAACAATTGACTTTATTAAGACTAGGTTTGAGGAATGAATAAAAATGAGGATCCTAAAACTTATAGACTACTTAGTCTCTTCAATAATAATTCAAATATTTTCCTTTTTATGGATTTTGTGGGTGTAATCCGCTGAAAACCCTCACGAGACAACACTCGTCCTCTAGGGTAACCTAGGGGTTTAACGGCTTGTTGCACATGCTAAGTGCAACCGTGATTCCTACGAAAGTGAGTTAGCTAGATTAGATTTTTCTCTTTCTTTTTGATTTTTACTCGAGGACGAGCAAAAAGATAAGTGTGGGGGTGTGATAGGTAGTGAAAAATGCATAATTGTCATCATATATACCATTGCATTTGCACATTTATTCATATTATAATGCACAATTATTAATATTTCTTTATTTAATATGTGCAGGCCTCAAATTATCAATTTAATAAAGAATAAAGCTAAAAGAGCCCAAAAGCCCAGATCCAAGCCCATGTTTGAAGCCCAGGTGAAGAAGCGCAAATACAAAGATTCAAAATGCAAATACAAGGGCTAAAAGTTGCAAATATCAGAAATTAGGGTTGGATAGACTTCTATCAAACCCTAAACACCTGCGGGATAAGGATAAAAAGCCAAGATAAAGAGGAATTTCGTGGAGAGAGGATTTGAAGAAATCTGGATTAAGAGTAACTTGATTACCAAGTTATCTCGAAAATCCAGATTAAAAGGCCAGGATCACAATTCTAGAAGGAGGCGCCCAGATGGACGGACCAGGAGAGGCCACGCGCCAAAGCGCGTGGCCAGAAGCCAAGAAACTGCCGCGGAGGCGCGGCAAAAGCCGCGCATCCGCGGCAGTCTGGATAAGGATGGCTACCAAATTTTGTTGACACTTCTATCCGGGACTCCTCTACATTCTGCACTATAAATATCAGAGCATTCGCAACAGGGAGGGGATCCAGAGACGAACTAGGGTTTTCTTTAGCTATTTTTTAAATTTCTGCCAAAGTTGTAATTTTTATTTCAAGCGAGTTGTGGAAGAAGGAGCTTGTATTTGGGATCAGTTCATCGAATAAAGGTTACCTTTTTTCTAGTCAATTCTCTGTTATTTAATTTTGCATTTTCTTCGTGATTTCTTGAGTTTGGTTTGATCTGCGATCTCTTGATTCTTTTTATTTTCTTTCGTTCTTTGTTCATCTTCTTATATAAAAAAAAAAAGGAAAATAATTAAAAGATGATTAACTAATATTCCTCTAGTGGTTTGCTGTGTTTCTTAAAGCAACCCTAGAGCAGTTAGGCATTGGTTTGATGGATGACAACTCTTGAAACCCTAGGTTTAAAGTAGATGCTTGAAGATTAAACAATAATTAGTATTCTAATCTAATATCACAACATTAATTAATTCTTCACATTTCATATCTAAGAACTTTGACAATGCAACCTCAAGGTAAGACTTCTTTTGTGTTGTGCTTAGATGTTAGGATGAAAAAGTGTTGGACTTTTTAGAGTGATGTTGGTAAGATTCTAAATATCTTCTCTTGCTTGCATATAAAAACCTAGGATAAAACTCCTATATTCCAATATGATGATCAATAGCCTTGACTTGCAATAGGGTTGTGGTAGAAGATCAGCAAAACCACGTTTTTAATCTCTTATATTCATCACAAATCTAATCTCTCTTTTCTTACTTGAAGCATACAAGGGAATCGGCCGAAAAGCTTGCATCGCATCCTTCCCTGAGGATCACGACCCGCTCAAGCCCTTACTACAGCGGATTCGCATTGAGACTAAGCAAATCTGAACTTTATTTTTAATCTCAATCATATATATTTCATATATATTGGAGTATATCCATATACCATATGCTTTAAAAGTTGTTTAATATCATGTTTTTGTATTTGGATAAGTTTTGGACAAAACGAATTTTTATTTGAAAAATCCAAGTTTGGAAAATACAGGTTTTGGTTTTCGGCAAAATTTCCATAACACAAAAATGGTTCAAAAAGTTTGAAATTTGTGTTGAAATTTTTCACACAAGTTTATATTTCAATGTATTATGCGGAACTTATTTTTGTGGATTTTAGAGATTTTATGAGATTTTTAGGAATTAAAAAATCAAGTTTTTAAGTCCCTTACAGCAGCCTGCCAGGCTCAGTCGGTCGACCGGACCGGTCGACCGACGTGCACAAAATGTGCACGCTGGCCAGCCACTTGGGCCAGTCGACTGACTGCAAGTACCCCACTCTCGGGTGGGGGCGGTTGACCGACCGGTCGACCGTAAGGCTTGGACGGTCGACCGAGCGGTCGACCGGCCAGAGAGCATTTTGCTCTCTGGATTGGCACGGTCGACTGGGCCGGTCGACCGAGGCTCCAACGGTCAAATTTTTGACCGTTGGCGGTCGACCGGGCTGGTCGACTGCCAGCCTCTAGGGCTGAAAAATAGCCCCAACGGCTAGTTTTCCAATGGGGTTATATATACCCCATTGAGAGGTGTTTTTCACTAAGTTTTTAAGAGCCAAAAATTCAGAGTTTCCCTAGTGTTTTATACAAGTTTTCAAAAGTATTTTAGAGCGAAAAATGATTCATCTTTATTTGTCTTAAAGGGTTGGAAAATCATTTTGAAAAGGAAATTCTTTGGGAATTGATTTGATCTTCATTACCTATTCTATCTAGAGTTTTCCCTAGAGTTTTTCTTTGAGTTTTTGATTTTCAAACTCTTTGTTTTCCACACTTGAGCTATATCTCCTATCCTATCTATAGGATCTTTTATTTGTGGGAAAAATTGTTTGTGGTTGTGGAAACCACCAAGATTGTAAACCCTCGTATCCCTCTTGGGTAGAGGTTGATTTGGGTTGTGGATAGCTCCCTCTAGTGAGAGGTTGAGATTGTGGTGTGCTCCCTCTTGTGAGAGGTGGAGCTTGGATTTGTATCCCTCTTGGTGAAGAGGTGGATTGTGGTTGTTTGGCTAGGTGCCTACCCTCTTGTGTGAGGTGGTGATTGTGTTGGTTGTGCATTGCCTCTGTGAGAGGTTGTATTGGTTGGAGAGAGGAGTTGTGAACTCCCAGTTGTATTGCCCCAAATCCTCAGTGGAGGTTCCCTGTGTGGGAGTCCTAGGTGGACAAGTTAGTGGATTGGAAATCCTTCTCGGTGAAGGCGGGGACGTAGAGCTGGGTGCTCGAACCTCGAAACACATCTTGTTGTTTGCGTTTGATCCATTGACTCTTAACTCTCTCTCTTTCTCTCTTTATATTGTGTCTTGCATCTATTCATATTGCTCTTTCATATTTTATATGCTTGGCATGTTTGTGTGTGACTCACTTGTGCTTAACCACGAGAGCTTCATATAGCGCCTCAACTCTTATTCAGAGGAATCAAGAGGAGTTAGTCCCGAGCCCTTCACCGGGAATTCGGCTACACTCGTTGGTTGCATTAAGTGTTGTAGTAATTAAGTTTTAATTTCTGTATTTAGTTCATTAGATTAGCCGTACACCTATTCACCCCCCTCTAGGTGTACTTTCATTGGTATCAGAGCTTACGCTCTTGATATTTTATTTAACCACCTAGAAGTGTGATCTTGGTTAGCTAATCTATCATTTGCATTTGCACATATATTGTTTGCACACACTCATGGATTGCTTGTTACCTCCCATGTTTGATGTTTCCAACATTGACATGTGGAAATTTAGGATGTCCATGTATTTGAAAACCCTAGGCTTGCATGTTTACCTTGCTATTACCAAGAAATCCTTCTCTAATACTAGCAAGCATATAGAGGCCAATGCACAAGTGATAGGTAGTAAAAAGTGCATATTTATCACTACGTTTACTATCATATTTCCCTATTTATTCTTTTAATTATACACTATTACTAATGTTTTATTATTTATTGTGTGCAGGCCTTGAGTAATAAAAAATAAAGAAATAAATGCCCAAATGAAGCCTAGAAGCCCAAAAAGCCCATGTGCAAGCCCATGTGCAAAATTTGCAATTACTACAAGAAAAGGAAAGGGATGAACTTCTACTAAACCCTAATTGCTTGCAGGACAAGGCTATAGATAAGGGGAGAAGAGTGCAAAGATAATTAAATCGTTTTAAAAGATTTGGATTTAGGGTAACTTGCTTCCCAAGTTATCCCGAATTTTCAAAATAAAGAGTCGGTACACAACTTCCGAAGCATTTACCCAGATGGACGGACCAGAGGATGCCACGCGAGAAAGCGCGTGGCATTTGGCTACAATAGTGCCGCGAAAACGCGGCAAATTTCCCGTTTCCGCGGCAATCCAGAGGCGGTTGGCGATGCGTTTTCATTGAGGAGTTGTACTGGGACTCTACTTCCTATATCTCCTATAAATACCCCTGCAGAGCAACAGAGAAAGGCGTCCAGTCGAGTACAGAGACAAATTTAGGGTTTTTCTTAGGCTAACTTGTAGATTGTAATTTAGGTTTTATTTTCTTTTTTGTAATTTTTAATTTTCTTTATGTAACTGAGAGGAGAGGATACTTTCATGGAGGAAGGAGATCAAACTTGTACTGAAGGTGACATCGGTGTAAGTAATCTTTTCTTCCATTGTTAATTGAATCAAATCAAAGTTTATTTTTTTTTATTCTTGTTTTGTTTTTGTTTTTTCTTTTGCGTTTGTGGATCCATATGAAACCAAGAGCTTCGAAGTTGCCTTCTCCTTGCAAGTGTCGTTGATGGTTTATGGTGATGAAGATCTATTTCCATAGTAGTATAGCTCGCCCTTTTATTTGTAGTATAGATAGGGAATAGGGAAGATCTCATATTCCATGCTTCGTTCACCTTCAAAGAAAGGTACATCATTGATACGGTTCCAAGGTAAGCAGACGCCAAAGAGGTAAGTAAGTTTTTAGTTTTTAATTTTCTTTCTTTTAACTTTAGTGTAAATCACCAAATTTTCAATCTTTTTCACACTTCTTCAATTTCATTGTAAATATCACTTCTATTTCTCCATCTTCTTAATCTACCACTTTCTTTCTGACTTGACTTTAAATTAATTGTAGCAATAAAAGAGAACTTACTAAACAAGCTTCCATCGCTAGTCCCTCCCTGTGGATCACGACCCGCATAGCCACTTGCTATCGCGGTAGAATTGAGTAACTTGCACATCTCTCTTTTAAAGTTTTGAAATTCTGTATTCTTGTGTGCAGGAAAACCTCAATCAAAATTTTGGCGCCGTTGCCGGGGAGGGACGGTAAGTTATTCTCTAAAAAAAAAACTAATTATTGATTTATTTATTATTTTTGTTTGCGGGTTCGGAGAACAGGAAATCTAACAGCAGCAAAGGATATATAGCAACTCTATGCCTCTGCCCTCGAAGGCAGAGCAGCAGAGCCTACTACAGAGCCGCGTTTGCGCGGCAATAGCCTTGTTTGCGCGGCCTAAGTAGTATACTACTCATTGTGTCTTCTGCAGGTTGCTGCAAATTGAAAGATTTGTTTGCTGCACTGTTAACTTTTCTCTATGATCACCCTGCATACTGCTAATTAATTAACAGTAACCTATTTGTTGAAAAATAAAAAAAATTAGACTCTTGCATATAGGCACGTGTCTATTTAATTTTTTTTAATTTCTGTTGAAGAGTGCTGGAGACAAGGTACGTTCGCATTGCATATAGACTAGGAAGCACCCTTGGCTGATTTACTGCTTTTGAGTGAATATTTGTCTAATGCTTTACACGTGCACTAAATTGACTTAAGGGCTTGTCCTATAAATAAGATAAGGTGGGGATTTCATCACCCTTCCTTAGCCCACAAACAATCTCCTCACTCACTAACCCAAGCCTAACTAAAAATGAGTAGACGTTGGCCCTAGGGACATCTCGGACTCAATTAGGAGATTATCCTAAGGGGAAACGGTGTTGGAATTTGACTCCTGTCAAATCAGTGTCTAGGAAGGGAATTGAGGGCCGAAAGCCCGAAGATTGGTGGTTATTTAATTAAGGAACGTCTTTGACGAAAAACCTCTCACCAATCTTGCCCTGACCTGGCTGATTAGCTTGTGGTCAAAGTCTACATTATACCTCCCGTGGACAGTCTAACCAGTTAGGAGTCGTCTAGGTCATAGGTCTACCCTAACTTAGGTTAGAATTTTTTTTGTTGCTTATTTGTTTGTTTTCTTTTTCTTTGTTTGTGTTTGTGATATGTCTTATAACAACAATATTTTCAATTTTAATAATAATCCATATTACACCCAAACCTCTTTTTCGGATATTACCAACCTGGCATATCGTAATTTTAACCAACCTAGTGTGCCGGAATGGTCTTATCCGAATGAATATAACCCATACCCCCCATCTTATGACCATAATTTCCATAACAATTTCAACTCTTCACAGAGTTCATGGGGATTCACCTCCCCCGAGTCTAATTTTCAACCAACTTGTCCTCCTTATCCACCTTGTCCACAATATTTTCAAGATTCATACTCAGATCCACCAGTTTAAAATAGAAAATCATCTATCTTGGAAATGATGAGTATGCATGAGTCCAAGCAACAATCACCATCAATCTTGGACATGATGATGCGTGAGTCCAAGCAACAATCATAGCATCTGATCGACTCACAATTTCATCACGATTGTCCCAACAACACTTCCTCTTTTCAAGTCCAATCACACCAAAATGATGCACCAATTGACTATGAAAAGATGCTTGAAGCCATGACTCAGGCTAGAATTGCTCGTGATCATGAAATAGATATGATGGTTCAAACTTTACGTTCTCACCGTTCGGCCATTTCTGATGTCGCTAACCATTCTCTTCGAGCCGAAGAGTCACGTTGCTTTGGAAAACAAGATTCTATTTCAGTACAATCATTTGAACTTGTCCAAACTCCAAATTTTGAAAATGACATTGATAGTTTGGCAAGTTATTCATTTCCTGAAATAGAACTTGAGAATGACTATGATCTTGAACCTCAAACTAGTGATTCAATTTTACTTCCTGATTCAATAATGACTCCGGGTTCTCCACCTGATTTTAATCTTTTCCCAAGTCAACATTGGATCCTGTGCCAATTCATCATGAAATTGAATCACCCATTTTTGATGATCAATTGAACTTGACCAATTTTATAATTTTGAAAGTCCCATGGATAAATTGGCAAGTTCTCATTTTTATGACATTGAACTCAATGAGAAATGTGACCTAGATTCTCAAATCTGTGATCAAGTTCAAATTCCCAAATCAATATTGACTCCTGTTTTGTTACCCGACTTAGGTAATATTTTAGAGTCAGTTTTGATTCCCACACCTATCATTCCTGAACTTGAATCACCAATATTAAGTCACATTCCATTGTGGGAAAATAATTGTGGACTAGAGTTTCAACTTCTTGATTTGGACCCACTTTTTGAACCAAGCTCGACTACTGAACCCTTACTTGATTTAAGTTACTTTCCTGAGTCGGTATTCGTTCCCGTACTTCTGACGTCCAAGTCAATCATTCCATCTTTTCACACTCCATTTTGGGACAAGGCGGTTAACACAATTAACTCTGAAAATAATTATGAAATTTGGAAATTTTATGGGGTGGAATTTTAAAAAATGTTCATACAGACATCATTTTAGTGGGTTATACAAGAGAGATTTCTGGTGGGCTCCTCCGAATTCCACAAAAAGTAGATTGGGCCGCATTCCGTGGACCAATTAGACCACCACCGGAACCACCACCTTGAGGTAACATCTGCCTTCCCTTTCTTCTTTTTCATGCATACATGCATTCATTCATACATTGAGGACAATGCATGAGATAAGTGAGGGGGAGGGTTTACTAACATAGTTAGATACTAACCAAAAAAAAAACAAAACAAAAAAACAAAACAAAAAATAAATTAAATAAAAAAAGGGATAACATTTTGACTTATCTTTTGAAAGAAATCTAAGTTAGTCTTAAGAATTAGGAAAATCATGATTAGGATTTCTAAAAACTTGATCAAAATAAATAAATTGTTGAATTTTTAGGTATAGGAGGAAAAATTGAATAAGTAATTAGTCTTAATTTTTACCTTAATGAAATGTGCATACCTAATACATTTACATATCTAGGATTCTAAGACAAAGACTCTTGTGCCCTATAAAAAAATTAAAAAAAAAAGGGAAATTCACTGATTAAGCTGGATACATGTGCCTCAAGAAGCATAAGTATTCACGCTTAAAGGTGATTTTATGAAATAAAGTCCTTAGTTTTATGGCCTAGTTCACTCGAATCCTTAAGTCTGTGGGGTGTTTTCTCACCCGGTGCCCTAAAGTCGACTGGTTTGGGAGCCACCGACTTTAAGTTCGCTACATGGGTGGATTAGAAAGCCTAAGGAAACTAAGAAATATTACTTATATATGTACTAACACATCTAATAGTAAATTAGTTAGGTATGAGGGCCTCAAGAAGCCTTCATGCTTACACGAAAGAAAATTAGATGAGTTATACATATTAAAAAAATAATAATAATAATAAATAAAATAATAAAGAGGCATGAGAGTACAAGTTAAGGAATTTCTAGTAAAAAATTCACAAGGATGCATATAACTTTGGTAACGAAAAAGACTATACAAAAATTCAGTTTTGATCCTTACCTAAAAACGATAACAATTTACTATATAAAGACTAAGTTTAAGAATGAATAAAAATGATGATCCTAAAAACTTATAAACTACTTAGTCTCTTCAAACATATTTCAAATATTTTTCTTTTTATGGATTTTGTGGGTGTAATCCGCTGAAAACCCTCACGAGACAACACTCGTCCTCTAGGGTAACCTAGGGGTTTAACGGCTTGTTGCACGTGCTAAGTGCAACCGTGATTCCTACGAAAGTGAGTTAGCTAGATTAGTTTTTCTTTTTCTTTTTGATTTTTACTCGAGGACGAGCAAAAAGATAAGTGTGGGGTGTGATAGGTAGTAAAAAATGCATAATTGTCATTACATTTACTATCACATTTTCATATTTATTCCTATAATTATGCACTATTACTAATGTTTTGTTATTTAATGTGTGCAGGTCTTGAGTATTTATTTAAATAAAGAATAAAAGCCTAAATGAAGCCCAAAAGCCCATATCCAAGCCCATGTCCAAGCCTAAGTACAAAAGTGCAATTACCAAATGTTAAAGTTGCAATTACAAAGTGCAAATGTTGCAAATACTAAAAAGAGGGAAGGGATAGACTTCTATTCAACCCTAAATGCTTGCAGGACGAGGACAAATATAAAAGAAGGAGAGTGCAAAGATAAAATTCGTTTTGGAAGAGATTTGGATTTAGGGTAACTTGGTTCCCAAGTTATCCCGAATTTTCAAATTAAAGAGTCGAGATGACAGATCTAAACGGATAGGCCCAGATGGACGGACCAGAGGAGGCCACGCGCGAAAGCGCGTGGCCAGGGAAAGACTATGGCCGCGGAAACGCGGCCAAAGCCGCGTTTCCGCGGCAGTATGGATGAGGCTGAATACCAGATTTCGTGGCTGAGTTTTACCGGGACTCTACTTCCTCCAGCGCCTATAAATACCCCTGCAGAGCAACAGAGAGGGCTATCCAGAGACGGAAAATTAGGGTTTCTTTAGTTTTCTCTTTAAATTTCTGTAATTGTAATTTCGCTTTGAGCATATTGTGGAGAAGAAGGAGCATTGTATTTGGAAGAGATTTTGAATAAAGGTTACCTTTTTGCCATCTCAATTCTTGTCTTTTAATTTCGTTTTTCTCTACGATCTTTCTCTTTGTTTTGTTTTTCTTTCTTTCGCAATTCTTCATATTAAACAAAATACAAAAAAAATTGAAATATAAAAAAAGAAGATGATTAACTAATTCTTAAGTGTGGTTTGCTGATTTCTTAAACAACCCTAGAGCAGTTTAGGAATTGAATGGATTGATAACAATTTTTAGAAACCCTAGGTTTAAGACAGATCACTTGAGGATTAAATTGATGGCTAGTTTTTCTAATCTAGGTTACAGCTCTAAACAATTCTTCACAACTTCATGCTTAAGTACTTTGACAGCATAACCTTAAGGTAAAGCTTTTCTTATGCTGTACTTAGAAGTTAGGATGAACACTTGTTGGATTTTTAGGAGTGCGACTAGTAAGATTCTAAGATCATTTTCTCTTACTTGAATCTTCTATAACAAACCTAGGATAGATTTCATGTATCTCAAGATGATATTCAATATCCAAAACTTGCACTACGGGTTGTGGTAGAAGATCAGTAAAACCGCATCTCTCCAATCATATACTTCAAATCTAATCTCTCTTTTGTCTTATTTTAAGGATACAGAGAAATCGTCCGAAAAGCTTGCATCGCATCCTTCCCTGTGGATCGACCCGCTTTTGCCCTTGCTGCAGCGGATAGCATTGAGACTGAGAATTCTAACTCTTAATCTTTTTCTTTGCATTCTCAGTTTTTCAATCAACAAGCACTTGAGGCACTTAGAAGCACGCTTAACAAAGAATATTTGTGCTTAGTTTCTAACTGTGATTCCGCCTTTGCAGTGTGGAACACGTTGACCTCCTACAAGCTTCAATTACCAATCCAAACGGAGGATGAATCTAGTGGAGAATCCGAGCAACAATGCTACATGGTCCAAGGGAATGACTCCCTTGAGGTATATTCAGAATCTCAATTAGATAATGATGCTAGTTCTTCTTGTGATGATTATGTGGATCCAAATGCTTTAAATGAAGAACTTTCCATTGTTTGTGAAAAGTTGCTTGAAAAATATAATCTTTTGAAAAAGAAAAGTCTAGGACTTAACAATGAAAATAAAGATTTGCTTTCTAAACTAGACTTGATTTTGCAAGAGAAAGTGGAGATTTCTAATGAAAGGGATTCATTGAAATCTAAACTTGAACTTGCCTTAAAAGAAAATGAATTTTTGAAAAATAAAAATGATTGTGAAATAATTTTGAAGAAAAATGAAAACTTGTCTTCAAAAGTTGATTTTGTTTTAAAAGAGAATAATTCTTTGAAAAACAAAATAAATTTGATTTCACAAGAATTAAAAGATTGTTTAAAGAAAAATATTTCTTTGCAAAATGACTTGTCTACACATGTTTGCCATGCTAGTGTAGCTTCACCTAACTTACCTATTGCATGTACCACTTCTTCTAACATTGAAAATGATATATCTATGCTTAAGAAGAATATGGATTGTTTGGGCTCCACTTTGAGCCATTGTGCCATGAACCATACACGCTTGGAATCTTTGGTTCGAAAGAAACAACTTCCATTTGTGCATGCACACAAACCATGGCATACACATGCTTCTCACGGTCACACTCATCACACTTTGTATGCTCATGTGTACACTTGTACACATTGTGGACGTAAGGACCACCTTGCTAAGTTTTGCTATGATCGTATACATGATGTAAATTTAGCAACTAAGTTTGTTTGGGTTAGAAAAGGAGCTAACCCCCATGGACCCAAAAGAGTATGGGTACTAAAGACCACCCCTATTGTATTTGATGTAGGTGTGGGCTCTCGCATGTCGTGAGAGTGATGGTGCCTTGAGGTGGATGCGTTCCGAGCTTTATGAGGACTATTTGGATGCATCACTTTCAAGGGAAGTTTGGTGGGAGGACCACCTTGGTTTGGAGAACTAGAGAGGTGCCTTCATCGGTTTTGGTATCGATCTCTAACTCCCGTTTATATTTACATGCTTTTCACATTATTCAGTTTTAGCATATTTTGATTATATGTTAAATGCCATGATTATTAGACCATTGATATGCATGTATAGCATATGAGATCACCCATGTTTATATGGACCATTATTTTTGTGTTCTCGCATATGTTTAGCTATCATGTTTATCATAGCTCTAATAGCATGTGGATTTGCATAATGATCATATTTATGTTTATCATGTTGGTTTATGTCTTGTTTTATACTTCATGATTTGATTACATGTTTGGATGTTAGTTTTTATTAAAACTTGGATATATACTTGTACATCTAGTGTGCCACAAATAGACTTTTATATGTTTGTGCTTACATGCTCATTTGTGCTTGTTAAATGTACTAGTATAAGCCTAGTTTTAATGATTGATGCATTTTAACTTGTATTCCCCATCTTGGACATGTTTTATGATCATGTGTTTTCACTTCATGTATATGTCTATTTTGCCAAACCTTAAGATATACATGTATACCACTTGAGTCATTTGCTTTTCATGCAAATCTCTATTATGGACTCAATTGTGTTTAGGGATATGTATGTATACTTCTTATTTTGTCAAAACATACATATGCCTTGAAGTATAAATTGTTTTAATAAAAGTTTAGTTTTGACGATTTTCATGTTTTCATGTTTAAAGGAATTCAAAATTTAGCTAAATTGACTATTTTCATGATTATATCTTTCACACAAAACTTGTACACTCACATTACTTATTGGCTTCTCATGATTTTGTTTTCATGAGTTATATATGAGCTTTATATCTTTTGAGTGCCAATTGTTGAGTGATTTTCATGTTTCATGAAATGCATTTTTATTTTATTCCTTGCTTGAAGGATTTCGTACTAGTTTTCAAATTTTTCATTAAACTAGTTCGTATTCTTCATATGGTAGAGTTTTTCAAACAAACTATATTTTCAAACCTATTTTTGAAAACCCTACCCATTTACGGGCGGTTGGTTGGGCGACCATGCCTTGTATGTTCTTTATTGAAAATTCATTTTAAACATGTGCATGAAATAGGTGGAAGGTAATATGAGTTATACACTTGATCTTATTGTGTTTTCAATTGGTATCATTGGATCTTTTCAATTGGTATCAATATCGACATTCCTTTGTATACTCATATATGCTTTATTTGTGCTTACTATATCTCTATATTTTTGAGCACAAATTTTGATTATGCTAAGCTTGATTTTTAATGACTATTATGTTTCAAATGATTAGTTTTCAATTGGTATCCTAATACAAGCTTATGCATCGTTTTATTTGGTATTTCATAAAGGGGGAGAAAATTCGTATTTCATCTTTCAATTGGTATTTGGTTTACCTTTGATTTCCACTCCCATACTTTATGATGAAAAATGATTGAAAAATGAATATTGATTTTAATTTGGTATCATATGTTCAAAATGAAAAACACTTACAATTGGTATCAAGATGTTTATTTGTTTACTTTCAATTGGTATCATGTAATGAAAGATATATAGATATTTTCATTTTGGTATCAAAATTATTGATTAGTTTCTTCAAGATTTGTTTTCAATGCCTCATTTACTTTCAATTGGCATTTCTTAAAATGTTTTGATTTGTATTGTCTATATGCAAGGGGAGCTTAACATCTCTTCTACATATAGATTCATGTTGAGTGTATCTTATATTGAGGAGCTTGATAACTCTTCTTTATGCGGTACACGTGTGTAGGGGGAACTTCACATCTCTTCTTATGCATTGCATATTATGCATTATGTGAATTAGGGCTTGTCATCCCTTCTTCATGTAGTGCATATATGTAGGGAAGTTAACTTAGCATCTTTCTCTTCATGAATTTATATCGCATATATCATTTATTGTTTTGTTTTACCCTTTGTTGATGATTGACAAAAAGGGGGACAAGTATTTGGAGAAGTATTTGGTATATATGCATGTTTTCCTTACTTTATTCAAAGGGGGAGAAGTATTTGAGTTTATATGCATATTTATGTTTTGATGTTTTGTTGTTATTGATATCAAAAGAACATGTTTTTGTTTTATTGGTATGTTTTGTTTTATTGATATCAAGAGTATTTATTTAAGAACTTGTTTATGTTAAAAAAAATAAAAAAAAGGAATTTATTTTAAAAAAAAGTTTGGTATCAAGAGCATGTTCATTGTTTTATGCATATTTATGCATGTCCATGTTTGGTATTCATTACCTATATTTATTATTTATTGCTATGCATGAGTTAAAGGGGAGCTTCTTTGAAGCTTTACTTTAATCCATGCATATATAACTCCATGAGTTTTGTCATCATCAAAAAGGGGGAGATTGTTGGCCCAGAGGCCTCCCACTCTAGTTTTAATGATGATTAACTCATGTAGTTATGTTTACTAATAATCTTGTGATGTTTAGTTTCAGATCTCTAACCAAGATATTAGTAGGTGAATAGCTTCAACAAAGGTGTTTTGGAGCTTCTCACATGGTGATTCAAGAGCCCGAGCAACAAAGTCATATCTAGCACTCGGTGGAGTCAAGCTCTCGGTGGATCACGGTTTGGATCGAGTCGGCTTGAAGACGGAGTTCGTCAAGAAGACTTCGGTACATAGTTTAGTTTTGTTTTAGATCCATTTGTAAAGTTTGTATAGTGTGATATGCTCAAGTTTACAACACATACACTTGTTTAAGTTTTCATGTTTATTGGTTTTCGGTTTTTGGTTTAACCGATCTTGGTTTTCATGAATAGATAGTATTAATACATGTTTACATTGTTTAAATGTATATTAGATATGTTCTATATACATGTATGCTTCATATCTTAGACAAACTTATTTTGATATGCCTATTCATGTGTTTTGAGTTTTGGTATTTTATCAAAACGTATTTTGGAGTTTATATCAAAAACATGGATATATATATATATGTGTGTGTGTGTGTGTGTGTGTGTGTGTGTGTGTTTCATGTATATTGGATTATATCCATATACCATATGCTTTAAAAGTTGTTTAATATCATGTTTTTGTATTTGGATGAGTTTTGGACAAAACGAATTTTCATTTGAAAAATCCAAGTTTGGAAAATACAGGTTTTGGTTTTCGGCAAAATTTTCATAACACAAAAATTATTCAAAATGTTTGAAATTTGTGTTGAAATTTTTCACACAAGTTTATATTTTAATGTATTATGCTGAACTTATTTTTGTGGATTTTATAGATTTTATGAGATTTTTTAGGAATTTAAAAATCAAGTTTTTAAGTCCCTTATAGCAGCCTGCCAGGCTCTAGCGGTCGACCGGACCGGTCGACCGGACCCAGAGTCGGTCGACCAGACCGATCGACCGACGTACACAAAACGTGCACACTGGCCAGCCACTTGGGCCAGTCGACCGAGCGATCGACCGACTACAAGTACCCCACTCTCGGGTGGGGGCGGTCGACCGACCGGTCGATCGTAAGGCTTGGACGGTCGACCGAGCGGTCGATCGGCCAGAGAGCATTTTGCTCTCTGGATTGGCACGGTCGACTGGGCCGGTCGACCGAGGCTCCAACGGTCAAATTTTTGACCGTTGGCGGTCGACCGGGCCGGTCTACCGCCAGCCGCCAGGGCTGAAAAACAGCCCCAACGGCTAGTTCTTCTATGGGGTTATATATTACCCATTGAGAGGTGTTTTTCACTAAGTTTTCAAGAGCCAAAAATTCAGAGTTTCCCTAGTGTTTTATTCAAGTTTTCAAAAGTGTTTTAGAGCCAAAAAGGATTCATCTTTATTTGTCTTAAAGGGTTGGAAAATCATTTTGAAAAGGAAATTCTTTGGGAATTTATTTGATCTTCATTACCTATTCTATCTAGAGTTTTCCCTAGAGTTTTTCTTTGAGTTTTTGATTTCCAAACTCTTTGTTTTCCACACTTGAGCTATATCTCCTATCCTATCTATAGGATATTTTATTTGTGGGAAAAATTGTTTGTGGTTGTGGAAACCACAAAAATTGTAAACCCTCATTATTTGTTGTATCCCTCTTGGGTAGAGGTTAATTTGGGTTGTGGATTGCCCCCTCTAGTGAGAGGTTGAGATTGTGGTGTGCTCCCTCTTGTGAGAGGTGGAGCTTGGATTTGTATCCCTCTTGTGAAGAGGTGGATTGTAGTTGTTTGGCTAGGTGATTAGTCTACAAATTCTGCATTATTATATCGCATTTCTCACAGTTTTTATGAATAAATAGTCGTCTAAATTGTGTTTTGGTCTTAATTGCAGGTAAATCCAAAGTCCAAGGGCAAAGATGGAATAAGAGGCTAATTCAGCTCAATTTATGCTAATTAATCCCGCAATTACTTGGAGGCCAAGCAAAGGATTTTCTAGAACATGCATTGTACCTAGACTCCTGAGCTGTCAGACGAATATTCGGGCGAAAGTACCAGAAAAGGGGTATATCTGGAAGCCGCTAGAAGCCAGACGAACGCGTGGACGAAATCCAGAGACACGATTCCCTAGGATTGCCGCATTTCCACGGCAATCCTTGGGAAAACGCGGCAATCCTAGGGAGCCACGCGTCGATTTTCGACGCGTGGCCCCGTCATGTCTTCTGGATCCTTTTGAGCCCTATAAATAGCCCTGCAGAGAGCCAAACCGAGAGCAGTCTTCGTTTTTAGGAGTAGGTGCAGATTTTAGGAGTAGTGTAGGTGAGTGTTCTTCATTTCTTGTATTTTCTTTTCTTTTTCTTAGATCATTGTAGTAGGGCTGAGTGATTCATAGAGAGAGAGATTGAGAGGGATTGATGTAATAGAGAGTGACACTCTATGTAAAGGTACCTCCTTTCTCCTCCATTGTAATCTCCTTCTCCTTCTAACATGATTTCTTGCTAACCTTTTCTTTTCATGGCAATCTAACTACTAACCACTTACTTGATAATCCACATGAATCGGGTTGCCTCTACAAGGCCTTGTTCTTGCAAGAGCCATTGATGGCCAAAGATGATGGGTTCTAACAATCTAACTTGCTAACTTGCTAACCAAGCTAACTCTCTTTTATTTTCATGCTCTTTTATTTCATGCTAGTAGTGTAATGAGTGATGCTTGTGATAGCTTGTTCTTGTTGCAATATTTTGAATGTTAAGAACCATCCATGAGCCATGCTTTGTATTTTTCTTGTATCCAAGGATTGTGATGGCCGAGGATCCAAATGTGAGGCAACTATCTCGAAGAGGTTAGTATGGTTAGTGGAGTACTTAGTAGTTAGTAGCCATGAGTTTTCTTTTACCTTTGTTTTAGAAATCGTTTTCAAGTTCCTCTTCTTATTTTCTTATCGACGTTTTCATCGCTCTCCTCACCTACCACATGCTTGTTTTCATTTTCTTTTCTTTTTCATTCTTTCAACATAGAAGAATTGTTAACATCTGACGTGACTAGAGACTGTTAATGCTTCTATCGCCTCCCTTCCCTGTGGATACGACCCGTTGAGCCAATGCTATAACGGAAGTATCGAGGGTATACTAAGCACATTCGAGCTTTTCATTTGATTTCATAAATACACATTTTTTAGTGCTAGTTTCCACCCCGATCAAATTTTTGGCGCCGTTGCCGGGGAAGGGAATGGTTTTGTTTTCACGTTTTTGTTAACATTATCTTCTCTGTTTTGGTGTGCAGGGCAATATTTACAGGTTCTTAACATTGCAGAACATAAGCTAGCTTTGCCTTTCCCTGTTCTTGAAAGCAGGGACCCAGATTCCAAAGAACTGCCGCACAACAGCGGCATGTGCCGCGAACCCGCGGCAATTTTGTGAACGTTGTAATTGTTGTTCTGGGATGTGTGAATTGTAATAGCTAGTTGATTTGTGCTGCTATATTTCTTGCTTTGATTGCCTACATACCATAAAAATAAAAGAACTAAAATACGGTAATTGGACGCTTTTAAAACGGTTTAGACATTTGCATTTAGGCACGTGTCAATTCAATTCCAATATACTGTATTTTGTTCTGTTGTTGTGATCTGGATGGAGATGTACATATGGCATTGCATATAGCATAGGACAAACACGTGGGTGATTTATCGCTTTGTGTTATATTCTTGTCTATATTGCACACTTGCAAAAATTGAAATTAAGGGCAAAACCCATACAAGATAAGGTGGGATTTCATTACCCCTTCCTTAGCCCAAAAATATCTCCCCACTCACACAACCCAAGCCCTAATAAAATTTGAATAAACGTTGGCCCCTAGGAACATTTCATCTAGGTCTAGGTCAACCCTCCTATTGGCTTGGTTTTGCTTTTTCTTTTCTTTTTGTTTGTTGTTTGATTTTTGTTTGTGATTGTTTGTGAAATGGCATTCAATAATAACAATTCTTTCAATCCGAATATGAATCCATATTTCACACCAACCCCATTTGATTCGGATAATTCCAACCCGGCGTTTTACAATATGCACCAACCAAATACACCGGGTTGGCCTTATCCGAATCAATACAACCCATACCCACATTCTTATGACTATAATTTCTAAAATAATTTCAACTCGTCACAGAGTCATTGAGGATTCAAGTCCCCCGAGTTAAATTTTCAACCTCCTTGTCCCCCATGTCCACCTTGTCCATCATATTCATCTTATCCACAATATTCATTCCCCGATTTAGCTTCTTATACTCCTTTTTCTGAACCACCAATTGAAGAAAAATCTGAGTTACTAAAGAGTTTAGAAGCCAATCTACAAAGGGCCGAGCAACAACTTCAAGAAACATTGGCCTCTCCAATTCCACCGTATTTTCAAGAGTCTTACTCAGTTCCATCTCCTCATAATGAACAACCATTTGCCTTGGAAATGAGTAAGGAACTTTTATGTGAGTCCAAAGAACAATCACAAAATCTGATGGACTCACAATTTCACCACCAATTCCAAAACAACACTGCATCTCTTCAACAAAACGATGAACCAATGACTTATAAAAGATGCTTGAATTCATGACTCAGGCTCAAAATGCTCGTAACCGTGACATAGATATGATGATCCAAACTCTTCATTCTCATCATATTTCTAATGTCACTACCCATTCTGACAGAGCCAAAGAGTCATGTTGTTTTGAAAATCAAGATTCAATTTCAGCACACCCACCTGAACTTGTCCAAACTTCAGATCCCATTGACATTTTGGCAAGTTATCCTTTTCCTGAAATTGAACTTGACCATGAATATGATCCTGAACTTCCACTTGATGATTCAATTCTACTTCATGATTCAATTATGACTCCAGTATCTTTACCTGATTTCACTCCATTTCCCGAGTCAGTATTGGATCCAGTGCCTGTCCATTGTGAAATTGAATCACCAATCTCTTATGATGATCATATTGAACTTGACCAATTTCATACTTTTGAAAGTCCATTTGATAAATTGGTAAGTTCTCATTTTTGTGGAATTGAACTCAATGAGGAATGTGACTTTGACCCTTAAGTTTGTGATTTAGTTCAAATACCTGAATCATTATTGACTCCTGTTTTGTTACCCAATTTGAGTAACATTTTAGAGTCAGTTTTGATTCCCAACCCTCCTGACCTTGAATCACTAATCTTAGATAGTCACATTCCATCATGGGGAAATGAATGTGGACCTGAGCTTCATCTTCTTGATTTGGACCCACTTCTTGAACCGATCTCGACTCCCGAACCTTTACTTGACTTAAGTCATTTTTTTGAGTCGGTATTAGTTCCCATATTTCCCAAGTCCAAATCAATCATTCCATCTTTTCATACTCCATTCTGGGACAAGGATCTTGATAAAATTGACTCCGAAATTATTTTGAAAATTTGGAAATTAGATGGGGTAAAATTCCTAATAAAAATTATGAATGCATACATCTTTTTAGTGGGTTGTATCATGGAGGTTTCTGGTGGGTTCCTTCGGACTCCACGCAATAATGATTAGGCCGCCTTTCGTGGACCAATCAGACCGCCACCGGAACCACCACCTTGAGGTAATTTTTTCCTTCCCTCTCTATTTGTTTCATGCATACATATATCACGATGCATTGAGGACAATGCATGAAATAAGTGTGGGGGAGGGTTTACTAACATAGTTTTTAGATTTTCTTTCTTTTACACTTCTTTTAGGATACTTTTAGAAATCTTTCCTTTTGTATAGAAATTTTCTCTTTCTTTAAAAACTTTTTGAAATAAGAGACAAAGTTTTGATCTATTTTTAAGAAAATTAAGATGATCTTAGAAATTAAGGAAGTCTTAATTATGACATCTTAAACCTAGTTGAAATAATAGATCTTGTTTAAAATTATAGGCTAAGTAAGATAAATTGGAGAGATATTCTTATCTTGAATTGTTGCCTTAGATAGTATGCATTTCACACTTACACAATTTTTGGGATGGAAACAAAGACCTAAAATGCCATAAAGCAAAAAAATAAATAAAAAGAAAAAATATACAAATAAAATATCACTTATTAAGCTGGATAATTGTGCCTCAAGAAGCATGATTATTCACGCCTAACGGTGGTCAAAAGAAGCAAATAATCCCCTTTAGTTTTGTGGCCTTGTTTACTCGAGTCCTTAAACCCGAGGGATGTTTTCTCATCTAGTGCCCTAGGACCATCTGGTTTGGGAGTCATCGGTTATAGGCTCGCTACATGGGTAAACTAGAAAGCCTAAACTAAGGGAAGAAAAAAAAAAGAAAAAGAAAATAAATATATATAAATAAATGGCTTGATGGTTAGAGTTGAAATCCCAGAAATCTTCACTATCACAATGTGCATACTATCTAGGTTTTATGAAGGATAAAATATTCAATCCAATTTTGAATTCTTACCTTAATTGAAGACAAGATCTTGCATAGAGACTAAGTTTAAGGAAGAATGATTTTTGGTGGACTTATGACCTTAGATCGCTTATATTTTTGCAAAAATATTTTATAAACTTGTCTCTCTTTCAAAATGTGTTTTCAAAATACTAACATTTTCTTTCTTTATGGATTTTGTGGGTGCAATCCGCTAAAAACCCTCAGGAGACAACACTCCTCCTCTAGGGTAACCTAGAGGTTTAACGGCTTGTTGCACACGCTCAGTGCAATCGCGTCACCTGCGAAAGTGGTGTAATAAAATTTGTAGTATAGTTTTTCTTTCTTTGTTTTGCTCGGGACGAGCAAAAGAATAAGTGTGGGGGTGTGATTAGTCTACAAATTCTGCATTATTATATCGCATTTCTCACAGTTTTTATGAATAAATAGTCGTCTAAATCGTGTTTTGGTCTTAATTGCAGGTAAATCCAAAGTCCAAGGGCAAAGATGAAATAAGAGGCTAATTCAGCTCAATTTATGCTAATTAATCCCGCAATTACTTGGAGGCCAAGCAAAGGATTTTCTAGAACATGCATTGTACCTAGACTCCTGAGCTGTCAGACGAATATTCGGGCGAAAGTACCAGAAAAGGGGTATATCTGGAAGCCGCTAGAAGCCAGACGAATGCGTGGACGAAATCCAGAGACACGATTCCCTAGGATTGCCGCATTTCCACGGCAATCCTTGGGAAAACGCGGCAATCCTAGGGAGCCACGCGTCGATTTTCGACGCGTGGCCCCGTCTTGTCTTCTGGATCCTTCTGAGCCCTATAAATAGCCCTGCAGAGAGCCAAACCGAGGGCAGTCTTCGTTTTTAGGAGTAGGTGCAGATTTTAGGAGTAGTGTAGGTGAGTGTTCTTCATTTCTTGTATTTTCTTTTCTTTTTCTTAGATCATTGTAGTAGGGCTGAGTGATTCATAGAGAGAGAGATTGAGAGGGATTGATGTAATAGAGAGTGACACTCTATGTAAAGGTACCTCCTTTCTCCTCCATTGTAATCTCCTTCTCCTTCTAACATGATTTCTTGCTAACTTTTTCTTTTCATGGCAATCTAACTACTAACCACTAACCATCTAACCACTTACTTGATAATTCACATGAATCGGGTTGCCTCTACAAGGCCTTGTTCTTGCAAGAGCCATTGATGGCCAAAGATGATGGGTTCTAACAATCTAACTTGCTAACTTGCTAACTTGCTAACCAAGCTAACTCTCTTTTATTTTCATGCTCTTTTATTTCATGCTAGTAGTGTAATGAGTGATGCTTGTGATAGCTTGTTCTTGTTGCAATATTTTGAATGTTAAGAACCATCCATGAGCCATGCTTTGTATTGTTTCTTGTATCCAAGGATTGTGATGGCCGAGGATCCAAATGTGAGGCAACTACCTCGAAGAGGTTAGTATGGTTAGTGGAGTACTTAGTAGTTAGTAGCCATGAGTTTTCTTTTACCTTTGTTTTAGAAATCGTTTTCAAGTTCCTCTTCTTATTTTCTTATCGACGTTTTCATCGCTCTCCTCACCTACCACATGCTTGTTTTCATTTTTTTTTCTTTTTCATTCTTTCAACATAGAAGAATTGTTAACATCTGACGTAACTAGAGACTGTTAATGCTTCTATCGCCTCCCTTCCCTGTGGATACGACCCGTTGAGCCAATGCTATAACGGAAGTATCGAGGGTATACTAAGCACATTCGAGCTTTTCATTTGATTTCATAAATACACATTTTGAGTGCTAGTTTCCACCCCGATCACTAGGTGCCTACCCCTCTTGTGTGAGGTGGTGATTGTGTTGGTTGTGCATTGCCTCTGTGAGAGGTTGTATTGGTTGGAGAGAGGAGTTGTGAACTCCCAGTTGTATTGCCCCAAATCGTCGGTGGAGGTTCCCTGTGTGGGAGTCCTAGGTGGACAAGTTAGTGGATTGGAAATCCTTCTCGGTAAAGGCGGGGACGTAGAGCTGGGTGCTTGAACCTCGAAACACATTTTGTTGTTTGCGTTTGATCCATTGACTCTTAACTCTCTCTCTCTTTATATTGTGCCTTGTATCTATTCATATTGCTCATTCATATTTTATATGCTTGGCTTGTTTGTGTGTGCCTCACTTGTGCTTAACCACGAGAGCTTCATATAGCGCCTCAACTCTTATTCAGAGGAATCAAGAGGAGTTAGTCCAGAGCCTTTCACCGGGAATTCGGCTACACTCGTTGGTTGCATTAAGTGTTGTAGCAATTAAGTTTTAATTTCCGCATTTAGTTCATTAGATTAGCTGTACACCTATTCACCCCCCTCTAGGTGTACTTTCATAGAGATCTATTCTCTTGCTTTCAAGAATTCAGAGAACTACTTTTCTAATCAGAGTGATAATACCCTAAGATCCTCCTCCCCCCTCAAGGAATTTCTGGAACCAGGCGAGAAGGAATTCCCAAGCGGTGGCAGTTTGAGAAGTAACAAGAGGGTTCTACCAAGCTTCTGTTCTCCGATTCCCCAAACCAGGCGAGAAGGGAATCCCGTCAGGCAGCAGACTGACCGTCTGATCGATCACATCGTCAAAGGGACAAAGTGATCGCGCGCTGACCAGACTCCTATCGGCATACTTCTTCAGAATCTCAGAGGAGATCTACTTGTAATCTTTTTATTGCAAAAGAATTACTTGTAATTTAGCTCCTCGACCCCTTTTTGTAAGTTTTCCCCTTTGCAAAATCAATGGAAGATAAGATGGCGACTCCGCTGGGGACAGAATTCTCCACTGTTGAGAATTAAGTGTCGCAATGCGACGAACAGACCTTCGGGTCTATTTTTGAGTTCAGGGAAGCCGGTGTGGCTAGAGCCCCTCTGGCTAAATCTTCGAAGCAAGTCTCTGTGGAGACAGATAAGGCTCCCTGCGAGCCTACCACGGTCCTCTGGCGCAACAAGGAAGCAGGCCCGCAATGCAAGGGTCAGAATCTTGAGCCTGTTACCTTTAAAAACCTAGTCGTTCACTTCGACCAAGGAAAATTCGAAGAACTCCTCTCTGGGGGTGGTCTAACGCTCTATGCAGGAAAGCATAGAAAGGTCTCGATGGCTAAGGTTTCGGAGCAGAAACCGGAAGCAGAATCCTTCCAACTCCTCTCAGCCTCGCGTGTAGCTAGCTAGGTTCCCTGCGAACCTAAGCAGATGTGGAGGCCAAAGCAGAAGGCTCTATATGAAGCCTCAGGCGTAGCTACGCCATAAGTTCGTCTCTCTCGCGAAGAAAAAGGCAAGATGCCTGCCTGCTTCGTCGAGACTGTCAGCCGCGAAGTTTCGACGGCAACCATGCCTTCGCCTAATTCAGGAGCAGTAACTCCTCGCGCCAGCCTCGTTCTTATAAGCGAAGCTACTGATGGTGTGCCAAGCACAGTACCCAAGGTACGCATGAAGTTCCTGGCAGTCAGGCTAGAGCACACAGCGGTGCTAACCTCCTTCATAACAAGGAAGCAAACAGAGCACCACAGCGTGCTTCGCCCCCCGGTTCCTCGAACGTCAAGCTCGCTCTTCGTAGCGAGCTAAGGGATCGCCTTTAAGTGTTGACAGCGGTGCTTATGCAGCTTCAACACTCAAGGACATTCCTAAAGTTCTTAGCCACGAAGTTAGAGCTAATGCACTATCTAGTGCTAATCTCTTTAGCAGCAAGCAGCGGATAAAGCATCACAGTGTGCTTCGCTCTCCAGTTCTTCAAGTACTAAGCTCGCTCTTCGCAGCGAAGCTAAGGGATCATCCCTAAGTGTTGATAGCGGTGCTCATGCAGCTTCAGCACCCATGGATATTCCTAAAGCTTTTAGCCGCAAAGTTAGAGCTAAAGCACTATCTAATGCTAATTACTTCTGTGGTGATGAAAAGAAGAGGACATCGTCCTATACGCAATCCAACAGAGCGTCTGCGCTAGATCGTTTAGGCCCGGCCGGGTCTTACTTGCGAAAATTCTTGACAAGCGAATGAAAGTCGAAATCTTTCCGGACTTCTCCCTCCTGTTGTCAACAAGTGGGATGTCAGTTGGTGACAGTCCACTTGGTCCATTGCCGGCTAGGACCAATCCCCGCCACTCTTTCATACCGACGATCAGTTTTTGATCGACTATCGGTGCAAGCTCCGGTAAAACATCGCAAAAGGAGCGTACTGCAAGATTTGCCCTCTGCATCTGTTAATATGATCGGAAGGGGCAAGGGCTGCGTAGGGGCTGACGAGCGTCGCATGCCACCCCCTCTAGTTCTCCAGATCCGGATTATAGCCCCGGCCTTGGCGAAGTCTTGGTACATGAAGAAGGTGTCTTCCAAAACACCAAATCTAGGGTCACAATACCCTACAGTTATGAACAACCATCTTCCTCAACTGTAGTAACCTCACCAGAACCAATGAAAGGATTAGTCCAATGGTCTGATGAGGAGGACGAAGACAGTGGGTATGCCTCTTCGGCAACAGTCAGCTCAGTACGAATGGATAGAGTATTAGTGAATATGGCTGATAACAGTAATGATGACCTTCCTCGACAGTTCGAAGCTCAAGAGCAAACTTTCAAGACCCAGCAAGAAGCTTTGGACAACATTCAATAGATGCTCGCTCAACTCTTCAATAACCAGAATAACAATGATACCGGGAGTAACCATGATGAAGAAGAACATCATAGCAATGAACAACCAAAGACTGAGAAGTCAAAGGAGAGTTCTTCTTTAGACACTGAAGTTCTTAAAGGCATCTAAGCTCAATTGCATCCCTAGCTCAGAGGGATGAACAAAAGAAAGTAGGGGCAGTCCGTCCTTACTCGCTGGAATGGGATTCAGTACCATACCCACCAAAGTTCAAACCACCAACGTTACATACGTATGATGGTAAGAGCTCGCCAAACCAGCACATCTACTATTTCTGGTCTCAGACTGGTAATGTTATAGACAATGATGCTATCATGGCCAGACTGTTCATTGGCACCTTAAAGGGGGTAGCGTTTGACTGGTTCTGAAGTCTCCCTCCGAGCTCTGTCAATTCCTGGATTGACCTGAAACCCGATTTTTCTCGTTTTTTTGAGGACGATACCGCGGTAACCATGGACAAACTCCTCTCCACCGTACAGAAGAAGGGTGAATCTGTCCGTGACTACATTGAGCGGTTTAGAAACTTGTCTTTGATGTGCCCAGCAGGGATGCCATTACACATGCTCTTACAGACGTGTAGGCACAACTTCTTAGACCAAATAGAAATTCGCATGGGAGCTGTCAAAGCCCATACGTGGAAAGAACTGGTCGAGCAAGCTGAGATAGCTGAAAAGTCAGCTAAAAAGTTCGAACCATCCACCCTTAAAGGCAAATGGGGTATGAATAATAAAGGACGTGGAGACATGGCACAGTCTTCCCAAGCCAATGGGAAAGAGACTATGTCCATCAAATTATCAAGGGATATTCAGTTGAAGGCCAAGAAGAGCGGCTCCAATAATCAGAAGTCCAAGTTTCCTCTGAAACAGTACTCCTTCAAAGACGAACAGGTAATCGCAATATTCTATTTACTCCACAAAGGGAATAAATTGAAGCTGTCGGATGCTCGGCGTCCTAACGAAATAGGACGCACGAACGATCCTAAATATTGTCTCTTTCATAGGATGATTCATCATCCTACTGACAAGTGCTTTGCTCTCAAGGATAAGATCCAAGCTTTAGTCGATGTCGGGGTCCTGACGCTGAAGTTAGAGCAAAAGAAAGTCACTGCAAACATGGTGACCCTCGAGTTCGGCAAAACCCCAAAGGTCACAGTTCCTGACGGGACTTATCCAATCCCTACACCATGGCTGGAAGTAAAGCATCCTTCAGCTAAAACTCAAGAGAATAAGGGTCTTGTTCTCTTGACACTGGAGACAGGAGAAATTATGTGGATACACACAGACCTTGTCCAAGATGAACATTGGGATTCGAAGAAATCCAAGTCGAAGGGCAAATCTTGCAATGTCATCACCATCCTGCCGGACGATAGCAATCTCACATCAGCTTCTCTCAGCGATTCCGAAGGGGAAAAACACGCTTGCACGACGCAAGTTGATGTATTTCAACCAACAGGTACTCGATCCAGAAAATCATATTTAAAACAGTATGAGAAAGCTACTGACGAGACACAACAGCAGACGATGTCAGTACAAATACCAACACCTGCTTCAGTCCCAACCAAGGGAAAGGAGAAGCCAAAAGAGGTCCGTTCGACCACGTCCTAAAGAAGCCTTCAGGCCTAGCGCTTAACATGCCCTTTCGTTTTGACATATTGACCCAGTTGGCTAATATCCGGCTCGTATTACTATACACGAGATCCTTCGTCTCTCAAAAGAGATAAGGGAAGCACTCAGGGATGCTCTGGCTAATTCAGAGTCATTCCTGACATATATGCCAGAAATCCCTAAAGATGACACTCAGTCCGCCTGCCCTGAATGCCATCATGTGCAATCAAAGGGACCTGCTATTACCTTTACAGCGGAGGATATGCTCCTCAAGGATAACAAGTATGATCGACCTTTGTAGTACACTGGATACATCGGTTCAACATGCATTGAAAGGGTACAGGTTGACCCGGGGTCCGTACTCAGCATCATCCCCAAAAGACTCCTCTACTTCCTTGGTATACCACTGTATCGCTTGTCTGCAACCACTACAACAATATACGATTTAATGTCGGGAGTAGTCATCCACTAGGGAAAATTCGACTCGTTGCCAAATAGGGAGCCTGAAGTCAGAGGTGACATGCTATGTCATTGACGCTGACACGTCATACAACTTATTATTAGGGAGGCCTTGGATCCACGCTAATTGGATTGTCCCCTTCACTCTGCATCAGTACTTCAAATATGTTGAAGACAATGCAACAGTACGAACTGTCTTCGCTGAGAAGCAACCATTCAAAGGGGTGGAAAACTACTTTATTGATGCTCTCCTATATCAAGAGGTTGATAAAACATCAAAAGAATCAATGCCTGACGATGATGATAGCGGTAATGAGGCAGATTCAGAGTCCGAAACAGACATGCCAGCCACTTTGGTCGATGAACCGGTTATAGCATGTTTTAATAATATCCAATGTAACCCTCCTTCTGAAGATGAGGGCGAATGGGTAATTAATGATAATATTTCCTTTGATTATCCTGTGAGTGTCGAATTGTTTGAATCCGTTAAGGATAGCTCTCTGCACATGCCCTTACATAAGCTAAGTGCATCAAGTACACCCGTGGAATTCATAGAGGGATCCGTTTTAGTGGTCTCTCCATCCAAAGAAGGTCAGTTGCCAATAGTATTTGGTAAAGCCCAACTGTAAAGGTCTGCAGTCGCGGATTCAAGTTCAGACTCAGACACCCCACAATTTTTCCATTATGCGCGACCAGCGCACCATATGATAAAGAAAATGGGGTACAACCTGAAGCATGGGAAGGGCCTGAATTTCGAAAAAGGAAGACGTGGTTTGCTGCGCAATTTCGTGCCAAGAGGGAAACCTGCAAATTACTATGATTACACCCGCAAGGGGTTGGGATACATTACACCTAGACCGCCAGCAACGGTTTAACCCGAAGATAACAAACCAATCCTATCACACTCTGCCTCTTCTTTTGAATGGGACTCGGACGTCAGTGTGAGAATAGTGTTCAAAGAGCTCACTATTAATATGACTTCAAGCAACCAATGGAGCCAGCAGAAGCTACTAATGAGGAACCATAGGCTCAGCAGTTGGACCTCTGGTGGGAAAAGCGATTCGAACAACGGGAACCACCTACTGAAGACAAGGTGATCCAGGTTAACTTGGGTAGTCAGGATCACCCTAGGCCCATCTTTATAAGTGAAAGCTTACCACTCGCAGAAAGAGAAGAACTGATGATACTTATAAAGGAATATGTAGATGTCTTTGCATGGAACTACGGAGACATGCCCGGACTTGATCCACAAGTAGCCATGCATCGTTTGAACATCAAACCTGAAGCCAAGCCAGTCAAGCAGCAGCAACGCCGGTTTCGTCCGAACATTATGGAGGCTATTGAAGTTGAAGTTCATAAGCTCATTGCATGTGCCTTCATACGGGAGGAACAGCATCCAGACTGGGTTGCTAATATCGTTCCCGTTCTCAAGAAGAATGGGAAAATACGGATCTGCATCGACTATCGTGATCTCAATTCAGCCTGTCCTAAAGACGAATTCCCACTGCCCATCACCGATGTCATGATTGACAATACCTGTGGATTCGAAAGAATGTCTTTCATGGACGGCTTTTCAGGGTACAATCAGATTAAGATGTATCTAGAGGACGAGAAGCATACTTCGTTCCAGACACCATTGGGGGTATACTGCTACACCGTGATGCCCTTCGGGTTAAAGAACGCGGAGCAACCTATCAGCGGGCAATGAACACAATTTTTCGCGATCATCTCCGAAAAACGGTAGAATGCTATGTCGACGACATTGCTGTCAAAAGCCGTAATAAGAATGGCCATCTTCGTGACTTGAGAACGATGTTCGATATAATGCGGGCTCATCAACTAAAAATGAATCCGACAAAATCCTTCTTGGGGGTTTCGAGTGGCAAGTTCCTTGGGTTTATTGTTACATCAAAAGGAATTCATTTTGACCCTGACAAAGTCAAAGCCATTCAGAGCATGCATCCACCTAGGAATCTCAAAGAGCTTAGAGGCTTACAAGGTAGACTGGCTTATAACAGAAGATTCATCGCAAATCTCTCGGGCCGCTGTCAACCGTTCACCCGACTCATGAAAAAGGGTGTTTTTTTGTATGGGATCAAGCTTGTCAGGAAGCTTATGAGGATATTGTAACGCCCCGATTCCACGGATACGGGAACGTCACTGCAACGTATATACGTAAGTCAGAGGTACCTTCCCGTATATACGCTAAGCATCAGTACAGACAAGAATCAGAGTACGGAAGCAAGTGGTGCATTATACATTCCAACACATATATATACAATTACAGAATTATCACCAGATGTGATCCAATATTACAATAATATTATATCACAGATGCGCAAATGCGAGAATACAAAAGATATACATATATGAACAGTATAAAAGGGTGTCCACATACATGTATACAAGGAATGTACAAGTATGAATAGAAAAAGGGCACTCACGAGTTTAAAAAGGAAAACTCGAGAGACTTACAGGGGGCCTGGAAGGATGTGGCTCAGGACGGTCGGCTGGAGATCCACGCTATTGCTGCGTTACTCTGAACACACGCTCCTAGCTCCAGGACCTGGACGTGAGAATCCAGGGGAGTCAAATAATACTCCCCAGGCGAGTGTAGAAGCAAAACCAAGTGGTGAAGCAGGGTGAGCACAATAATGCATATATCAAGTAGGAAATATTCAGGAGGCAGATAGGATAGAGCAGGTAAGAATAGACATGGCATGAGAATCATAAAACAGGAAATCAGAATAAAACCAAGGACGAGCTACAAGGTAGTCATATCATAATACTCATAAAACATGAAATCCGATATAAAGTCCGGGAAAAGCAAATACAGTAAGGCACAGCACAAATTCATAGCTATTTAAGATGCAGGCTTTGGTATGCGTCCCATTCCACATACCTCTACTTACAACTTAAAGAGCCAGTTATTATGACACTTTATTATTACTCGTCTTACCCATATATCTAGGTATGTGGCTCGGTGTACGGCCAACTCACATACATCCATATATAAGCAAGTCGAGGTTGTTATTGGAAACAGCGGTTGTATCAACGAACTATGTTTACAGTGGGTCCCGTGCATGCCCGGGACCACGGCCCAGGATTGTTCCGTTGCTTGAAGACGGAATTTGCCGCAAGGCTAAACAGGAGGGACTTATGTATGCCCTTGTCATGACAGTAAACAGGAAAGGGAGAAAGCACTCCCCTCGGTCCCCTGGAGTACCACAGGTAAGACCGGATATATAGTGCACAACCTAATGCCACTGTAAACACGAACACATATCGATATCCGCTTGTTTCCCCCGACCCAATACAAGTTGGTCCATTTTAAGATTCAATAGTTTAATTATCACTTTACGGGAAAAACAGGAAATAGACATGATCAGGAATCGGGAGTACATAAGTATAACATAGTCAGGTCACTGCATGTAAAGCAGGAAAACAAGTCACTGATCATGATACAGGATAATAAGTCAAGTTCCCGTAAGAATGATAATCACAAGTCAAGTATATCATGCTGGGTGTAAAGTGATAGCATGACAGGATGATGATAATTAACAAGCAACCAAGCATATAAGAGATTGATAATAATCAGGTGGCAAGTTATGTCAAGAGATTGATAATAGTCTGGGTAAGTCAGGTCATAACCAGAGGATCTTACCAAATAGTAGCAAGTCAGGCGGTCAGGTGGTATACACTAGATGTCAGGTGATATACATATGTCAAATGGTAGCACATAACTAACAGGTCTAAAGTAATGCCAAGTGGTAATATAAAAGTAAGGACCCAAAGTCCAACAAGTCCAACGACCACGAAGGGTCGGCCACGCATAGCATAAAGCAATAAAAGATATAGAACATGAAATAAAATACATGAAAGCTAAAGCGAGAACATGCGCATAATCAATGAAATAAGAAGTAAGAGGGTAGCGAGTGAGAACACTCGCCTGAGTCACCAATATACCGAAATATCCGAAATCCACGGAAGCTCGGGATGCGCCATAACCTGTGATATAAATATGTAGAGAGAAGAGGAGAGAGAAGGAGAGAAGGGAAGATGGTGTTTGTCAAATGACAAGTCAAGTAGTACCTATACATGAGATAAGTCTAGAGGGTAAGGTTCATGTTCAAGAAAGGAATCAACTAAGATGGCTAGGCAAAGTTAGTCGACTAGGATGGAAAAGTAGTCGACTAATAGTGGAGTTAGTCGACTAACAGTCTGGTATAGTCGACTAGAACTGGTTTCCAGAGAGTTGGGTTTGGTTTCAGGGAATAGTTAGTCGACTAGGTTAGGAGGGGTAGTCGACTAATAATGATCTTAAGTCGACTAACAGATACTTAAGTCGACTAAGTCTGTGATACAGAAAGTTGGGGTTTCTGTCTCAGGATAAATTAGTCGACTAGGGAAGAATGGGTAGTCGACTAATAGTCTAAAGTCGACTAATAATATAGTCAAGTCGACTAGGGCCGAGAGTTAAGGTTTCTGGTTTCAAGCAAGGTTAGTCGACTAGGGTCAAGAGTGTAGTCGACTAAGGGTCTCTAGTCGACTAGGAAAATAGGTAAGTCGACTAATACTGTGTTTTCAGAAAAGGTTAAGTTTCAGCTAAGGGTTTCTAGTCGACTAGGTTCCTAGGTTAAGTCGACTAATCAAGGTCGGGAAACAGCTTACAAAGCAGAATTTGGTGGTTGTTCTTGAGGGTTAAAATATGATTTTGAGAACATAAATGTACAAGATAGGGAGACACATGCATACAAGAAATTAATCAAGTCTTGGTGATGAAAATTACCTACCAAAAGAGATGGTTGATGATGGAAGTTGACGATGAAGAAAAGGTGGAGTCTTTGATGGAGTTGATGACCTTGGTGGTTGTTTCCATGGTGATGAAGGAAGAAGAAGATGAAGCTAGGTTGGAGAGGTGGTGGTGGTTGCCTTGGTGGAGATGAAGGAGATGGAGGTGGTGAAAGCTAGGGTTTGGCCCTTGATGAAGAGAAATGAAAAAGAAAGGGATTGAAATGAAAAGGAAATGTATATATAGGATTTGGATTTTGTAAAGGGAGTTGCAATTAAATGAAAGGGGAGGGCTTAATTGCAAAGTGGGGGTGAGGTGAGTGTCCTTCTCTTGGCCACTTGGCCGGCCATGGGATGAGGGAGAGAGAAATGCATTTAATGGGGTAGGTGGGAGTTGGTGGAATAAGAAAAAAAGAATTTGGAATTTTGGAAAATAGGAGAAGTGTGTGGTGGAAGTTAAAGGAAAGGAAAGAAAGAAAATAGGAAATGGGAAAGAAAATGAAAAGGGAAGAAATTCTCTTAGAATAGAAAATGAAAATAATGGAAGTGGCGGCTTCCCGGGATTCAGTAGTAGATACGGAAATCTTTCGGGAAAATACCGGAATCGTCCGAAATTCAAGTATCTCGGAACGACCCGAAATAATTACCAAAAATCAATAATAATATATAAAGACCGATAGTGAAATCCGTTTGAAGAAATACTTTATAGTTTCGAAACTAAAAATCCCGGAACCAGTTATCTACCGACTCCGTTGGAATTTTTATAAAATCATAAAATCCTCAGAAAAAGAATGTAAGTAAGAAATATGATTCTAAGAAATAAAGTCTAAAGAACCATCATGAAATTCCAAGCCGTTTGTAAAATAAAAATCTGGGAATCGGTCAGCGGTACTGGCCGACACCGGTTTTGGAGAAATTCCTTTTAATCCAAGATAATTCCAGAAAATCATATAAAATCTAAAATATTGGAAAATAATCTTTGGAACTGAAATCGGTCAAATCTAAACACCGGAAAGGCCAAATCGGGTAATATACTAGGATCGGGTCCTTCGGTTCAGACTAGGGCTGACTCCGAGTCCACGAATCCAATCCAAGACAAAACAACCTTATAAGGAATTCATAAAGCAAAACAAATACAGGAAACAAATCGAAAAAAATACGATCGGAAAATCTGAATACGCAACTAAGTACGTATTCCGGGAACGGGGTATTACAATCCACCCACCTTACAAAAATTGCGTCCTCGCAATTTCGTTAAGGGGCAAATTGAATACAAAGGGGACAAAGGCTGGAATTTATACTAATTAAGATATGAAGCACTATAGGTAGGGCTCTCAAGTCAACTGAATAATAATCATACTCTGCATTTCCGGCTGATGATGTCGTGGCTGTGTAATAAATCTTTAGAATAATGCTGAATAATACTGATGATGTCGTGGCTGTGAAATAAATGAATACTGATGATGTCGTGGCTGTGTAATAAAGAAAACCCCGAAAATCCTGAGCATAATAAAGAAGACCGATATTTAAGAATCCGACTGTTGTCCTCTGAAAGATAGCCAGATCAAGATCGATCTGGAGAATACCAAGCTTCATCAAGTTGGCCGAAGAGATCACATAAGAGCTTCATTCTGAACCAGCCACTACCTCTCTAGTCTAGTCATATCTTAAGATAGTATAAGGCTTCATAAAACCAAAACATAAAACCAAAACAGGGAAAGGATAGGAAGGATTTAGGAATCAAAGGAAAGATAGTCAAGGAGGGATTTGAAATCAAAGGAAAGATAGTCAAGAAATAGATAACTCTGCACTTGCAGTTGGAATGTATAACCAAGATTCATGTATTCCAGTTGCAAATCTCTTTACCATTGATTTGCCTTCTGGACGTACTGAGGAGGTTAGAGCCTAAGCTCTGATACCAACCTGTAACGCCCCGATTCCACGGATACGGGGACGTCACTGCAACGTATATACGTAAGTCAGAGGTACCTTCCCGTATATACGCTAAGCATCAGTACAGACAAGAATCAGAGTATGGAAGCAAGTGGTGCATTATACATTCCAACACATATATATACAATTACAGAATTATCACCAGATGTGATCCAATATTACAATAATATTATATCACAGATGCGCAAATGCGAGAATACAAAAGATATACATATATGAATAGTATAAAAGGGTGTCCACATACATGTATACAAGGAATGTACAAGTATGAATAGAAAAAGGGCACTCACGAGTTTAAAAAGGAAAACTCGAGAGACTCACAGGGGGCCTGGAAGGATGTGGCTCAGGACGGTCGGCTGGAGATCCACGCTATTGCTGCGTTACTCTGAACACACGCTCCTAGCTCCAGGACCTGGACGTGAGAATCCAGGGGAGTCAAATAATACTCCCCAGGCGAGTGTAGAAGCAAAACCAAGTGGTGAAGCAGGGTGAGCACAATAATGCATATATCAAGTAGGAAATATTCAGGAGGCAGATAGGATAGAGCAGGTAAGAATAGACATGGCATGAGAATCATAAAACAGGAAATCAGAATAAAACCAAGGACGAGCTACAAGGTAGTCATATCATAATACTCATAAAACATGAAATCCGATATAAAGTCCGGGAAAAGCAAATACAGTAAGGCACAGCACAAATTCATAGCTATTTAAGATGCAGGCTTTGGTATGCGTCCCATTCCACATACCTCTACTTACAACTTAAAGAGCCAGTTATTATGACACTTTATTATTACTCGTCTTACCCATATATCTAGGTATGTGGCTCGGTGTACGGCCAACTCACATACATCCATATATAAGCAAGTCGAGGTTGTTATTGGAAACAGCGGTTGTATCAACGAACTATGTTTACAGTGGGTCCCGTGCATGCCCGGGACCACGGCCCAGGATTGTTCCGTTGCTTGAAGACGGAACCTGCCGCAAGGCTAAACAGGAGGGACTTATGTATGCCCTTGTCATGACAGTAAACAGGAAAGGGAGAAAGCACTCCCCTCGGTCCCCTGGAGTACCACAGGTAAGACCGGATATATAGTGCACAACCTAATGCCACTGTAAACACGAACACATATCGATATCCGCATGTTTCCCCCGACCCAATACAAGTTGGTCCATTTTAAGATTCAATAGTTTAATTATCACTTTACGGGAAAAACAGGAAATAGACATGATCAGGAATCGGGAGTACATAAGTATAACATAGTCAGGTCACTGCATGTAAAGCAGGAAAACAAGTCACTGATCATGATACAGGATAATAAGTCAAGTTCCCGTAAGAATGATAATCACAAGTCAAGTATATCATGCTGGGTGTAAAGTGATAGCATGACAGGATGATGATAATTAACAAGCAACCAAGCATATAAGAGATTGATAATAATCAGGTGGCAAGTTATGTCAAGAGATTGATAATAGTCTGGGTAAGTCAGGTCATAACCAGAGGATCTTACCAAATAGTAGCAAGTCAGGCGGTCAGGTGGTATACACTAGATGTCAGGTGATATACATATGTCAAATGGTAGCACATAACTAACAGGTCTAAAGTAATGCCAAGTGGTAATATAAAAGTAAGGACCCAAAGTCCAACAAGTCCAACGACCACGAAGGGTCGGCCACGCATAGCATAAAGCAATAAAAGATATAGAACATGAAATAAAATACATGAAAGCTAAAGCGAGAACATGCGCATAATCAATGAAATAAGAAGTAAGAGGGTAGCGAGTGAGAACACTCGCCTGAGTCACCAATATACCGAAATATCCGAAATCCACGGAAGCTCGGGATGCGCCATAACCTGTGATATAAATATGTAGAGAGAAGAGGAGAGAGAAGGAGAGAAGGGAAGATGGTGTTTGTCAAATGACAAGTCAAGTAGTACCTATACATGAGATAAGTCTAGAGGGTAAGGTTCATGTTCAAGAAAGGAATCAACTAAGATGGCTAGGCAAAGTTAGTCGACTAGGATGGAAAAGTAGTCGACTAATAGTGGAGTTAGTCGACTAACAGTCTGGTATAGTCGACTAGAACTGGTTTCCAGAGAGTTGGGTTTGGTTTCAGGGAATAGTTAGTCGACTAGGTTAGGAGGGGTAGTCGACTAATAATGATCTTAAGTCGACTAACAGATACTTAAGTCGACTAAGTCTGTGATACAGAAAGTTGGGGTTTCTGTCTCAGGATAAATTAGTCGACTAGGGAAGAATGGGTAGTCGACTAATAGTCTAAAGTCGACTAATAATATAGTCAAGTCGACTAGGGCCGAGAGTTAAGGTTTCTGGTTTCAAGCAAGGTTAGTCGACTAGGGTCAAGAGTGTAGTCGACTAAGGGTCTCTAGTCGACTAGGAAAATAGGTAAGTCGACTAATACTGTGTTTCCAGAAAAGGTTAAGTTTCAGCTAAGGGTTTCTAGTCGACTAGGTTCCTAGGTTAAGTCGACTAATCAAGGTCGGGAAACAGCTTACAAAGCAGAATTTGGTGGTTGTTCTTGAGGGTTAAAATATGATTTTGAGAACATAAATGTACAAGATAGGGAGACACATGCATACAAGAAATTAATCAAGTCTTGGTGATGAAAATTACCTACCAAAAGAGATGGTTGATGATGGAAGTTGACGATGAAGAAAAGGTGGAGTCTTTGATGGAGTTGATGACCTTGGTGGTTGTTTCCATGGTGATGAAGGAAGAAGAAGATGAAGCTAGGTTGGAGAGGTGGTGGTGGTTGCCTTGGTGGAGATGAAGGAGATGGAGGTGGTGAAAGCTAGGGTTTGGCCCTTGATGAAGAGAAATGAAAAAGAAAGGGATTGAAATGAAAAGGAAATGTATATATAGGATTTGGATTTTGTAAAGGGAGTTGCAATTAAATGAAAGGGGAGGGCTTAATTGCAAAGTGGGGGTGAGGTGAGTGTCCTTCTCTTGGCCACTTGGCCGGCCATGGGATGAGGGAGAGAGAAATGCATTTAATGGGGTAGGTGGGAGTTGGTGGAATAAGAAAAAAAGAATTTGGAATTTTGGAAAATAGGAGAAGTGTGTGGTGGAAGTTAAAGGAAAGGAAAGAAAGAAAATAGGAAATGGGAAAGAAAATGGAAAAGGGAAGAAATTCTCTTGGAATAGAAAATGAAAATAATGGAAGTGGCGGCTTCCCGGGATTCAGTAGTAGATACGGAAATCATTCGGGAAAATACCGGAATCGTCCGAAATTCAAGTATCTCGGAACGACCCGAAATAATTACCAAAAATCAATAATAATATATAAAGACCGATAGTGAAATCCGTTTGAAGAAATACTTTATAGTTTCGAAACTAAAAATCCCGGAACCAGTTATCTACCGACTCCGTTGGAATTTTCATAAAATCATAAAATCCTCAGAAAAAGAATGTAAATAAGAAATATGATTCTAAGA
This sequence comes from Agave tequilana, assembly GCA_038442645.1. Taxonomy (NCBI): domain Eukaryota; kingdom Viridiplantae; phylum Streptophyta; class Magnoliopsida; order Asparagales; family Asparagaceae; genus Agave; species Agave tequilana. Next base: position 68,383 of record JAVJIF010006780.1, read on the forward strand.
AATAAAGTCTAAAGAACCATCATGAAATTCCAAGCCGTTTGTAAAATAAAAATCGGGAATCGGTCAGCGGTACTGGCCGACACGGTTTTGGAGAAATTCCTTTTAATCCAAGATAATTCCAGAAAATCATATAAAATCTAAAATATCGGAAAATAATCTTTGGAACTGAAATCGGTCAAATCTAAACACCGGAAAGGCCAAATCGGGTAATATACTAGGATCGGGTCCTTCGGTTCAGACTAGGGCTGACTCCGAGTCCACGAATCCAATCCAAGACAAAACAACCTTATAAGGAATTCATAAAGCAAAACAAATACAGGAAACAAATCGAAAAAAATACGATCGGAAAATCTGAATACGCAACTAAGTACGTATTCCGGGAACGGGGTATTACAGATATCAAGAGATATCTCACAAAACCTCCAGTCTTAGTAGCTCCCACATCAGGGAAACCGTTCTTGCTTTATGTAAAAGCTATGGACCATTCTCTTAGTGCCCTGCTTGCTCAAAAAGACGACAATGGTCACGAACATGCTATTTATTATCTGAGCAGGACTCTGATAGGGGCGAAATCTCGCTATAATCCTATTGAGAAGGAGTGCTTAGCTCTGGTCTTTGCCATTCAGAAGACACGATATTATTTGATCGGCCAAACCATACATGTCATTTCCAGAGTGAATCCTTTGCGGCTTCTCATGACGAAACCAGGATCATTGAATTCAAGATTAGCTAAGTGGGCGCTTCTTTTGTCTCAATACCATATGTTCTTTATCCCTCAGAAGGCGGTTAAGGGCCAGGCACTTGCAGAGTTCTTGGCTGCTCATCCGGTTCCGAAAAGCTCAAAACTTCATGAAGACATTCCAGATGAAGCCTTTGAATCTAATACAACTTCAGATGATGAAGTTTGGCAGATGTTCTTTGATGGAGCATCACGAATAGGTCCTAAAGGCAGGATCATTGCCGGCGTGGGGTTGTATTTATCTCTTCACAAAATCATATCCTTCCTAGAGCATTTTCTCTGACGGAATCATGCTCCAACAATGTGGCAGAATACAATACTCTACTTATTGGTCTTCAGCTCGCCCACGAAATGGGGGTACGCTACCTTGAAGCTTACGGCGATTTAAAATTGATTATCAATCAAGTTAAAGGCGAATATGAGGTCCGTCACGAGGATTTGGTACCTTATTATCACGCAATCATCGAAATGGCTAATCTGTTTGATGGCTTTTACATCGAGCACGTGTCTCGATCTTAGAATACTAAGGCGGATGCTCTGGCTGCATTAGCAACAACACTAGCCTTGCCAGTCAACATCGAGTATCACCTTATAGTGGCGACTCGACACCTTGTCTGCTCTAAACATATATTAAGAACCAGAGAGGTCTATAATATCTCGACGGATCTTGAACCGAGAGATTGGCGATTTTCTTTCATCGAGTACGCTCTGCATGGTTTACTGCCGGACGACCCTAAAGAAGCGGCATCATCAGGCGAAGGTCTCTCCACTTTTACTATGACCCAACTCTAAAGACACTTTACCATCATTCATATGACGATATCCTCCCCCGTTGCCTTTCTAATTCAGAGGCACTGGAAGTGCTCAAAGAAGCACATGATGGCATATGCAGAGCTCATCAGCCAGGTCCAAAACTCAAGGACAGACTGCAAAGGCTTGGATATTAATGGCCAACCATGATAGCCGACTCCATCCAGTATGCACGAAGGTGTAAAGCATTCCAAATTCATGTGGACTTCATACATCAGCCTCCGACGTTGCTCCACCCAACTATTACTTCATGACCATTTGAAGCATGGGGAATCAATGTCGTAGGACCAATCAGCCCCTCTTCAATAAAAGGTCACCGGTTTATCTTAGCAATAACCGATTACTTTTCGAAGTGGACAGAAGTTATACCACTGGTTGAAGTCAAAACTTCTAACGTGATTAATTTCATCAAACACCATGTCATCCATCGATTTGGTGTCCCTAGGCTGATCATCCATGATAACGGTCCCCAATTTCAAGCCAGGTATTCTATCAGTTCTGTGATAAATATCGAATTCAGAATGTGGCTTTAACTGCTTATAATCCCGCCGCTAATGGCTTGGCGGAAGCATTCAACAAGACAATCATTAAGTTACTCAAAAAGTTCGTTTCCTCGAATAAGCGAGATTGGAATGAGAAGCTTAGTGAATGTCTTTGGGCCTACCGAACCACGGTTCGGATCTCTACAGGCAATACGCCTTTTTCCCTGGTATACGGGTGTGAAGCAGTCATACCGTTAGAAACCCAATGCCATCATTGCAAGTCCTTTAATGACTAAGATGACAACAGAAGACAATGATCGGTTACGTCTTCAAGAGCTCGAAGCCCTAGATCAGAAGCGGTTACAAGCTCAGCAACACATTGAGTTGTATCAAGCTCGGATCTCAAAAGCCTTCAATAAGAAGGTCAAACAAAGAGTCTTCCAGAAAGGAAATTTGGTTTTAGCTGTCAAACGACCGATGATAATGACGCACAAAACCAAAGGCAAATTTCAACCTAAATGGGAAGGACTGTTCGTAATAGAGACAGTCTATTCAAACGGGGCATATTGCCATATAACTTCAGATGGTGATTTACTCATGATACCGATCAACGGCAAGTTCTTAAAAAAGTATTATCCTTGATAGGATCCTTCTCATGATCAAGTTAACATTACACCTCTGATCAAGACCTTCAAATCCAAGATATGCAGAAGGAGTGCACCTCTCTTTCTATAAATGAGATCATATGACCGCAAACCAGTATAGAGCCGATCGTACACTAGTTGTCTCAAAGAAGAATCAAGGTTACAAAAATAGTAATCAGATAATCCGACACCTCTAACAGTTAAGGATAAAGGAAAATGTTGGCTTTTAAGCCCAACATAAGTCCTTGACAACTCATCATGCTGAGGAGAATAACATGGTTAGCCCGACTCAAACGGTAGTTGGTAAAGGCATATTAAATCCGTTAACAGCTGAAGATTTACTAAAAATTCTAAGGGACCTGTTCCCATTTGATTCCCTCTCCAAAATCACTTACCAATTCTCATCCATAGAATGGTAAGACCACATAAAAAGAACGTCAAATCCCCACGAAGTTTTTTTTGTCACATTAACATTACACCTCTGACATATGATCTTTTATAGGATTCACTTCCTAGCTCCGCAGTGAGTTTCTGAGTCCCACTCAGTCTTTAGTGGACTTTCCTTTTTGTCAAGTTAACATTACATCTCTGACAAATTGCTTTACGAATTCCCACGAAGTTCTTTTGTCAAGTTAACATTACGCCTCTGACATATGATCTTTTAAGGGATTCACTTCCTAGCTTCCCAGCGAGTTTCTGAGTCCCACTCAGTCTTTAGTGGACTTTTCTTTTTGTCAAGTTAACATTACACCTCTGACAAATTGCTTTACGAATTCCCACGAAGTTCTTTTTGTCACGTTAACCTCTGACATATGATCTTTTATGGGATTCACTTCCTAGCTTCCCAGCGAGTTTTTGGGTCCCACCCAGTCTTTAGTGGACTTTTCTTTTTGTCAAGTTAACATTACACCTTTGACAAATTGCTTTACGAATTCCCACGAAGTTTTTTTTGTCACGTTAACCTCTGCCATATGATCTTTTATGGGATTCACTTCCTAGCTCCCTAGCGAGTTTTTGAGTCCCACCCAGTCTTTAGTGAACTTTTCTTTTTGTCAAGTTAACATTACACCTTTGACAAATTGCCTTACGAATTCCCACGAAGTTCTTTTTGTCACGTTAACATTACACCTCTGACATATGATCTTTATGGGATTCACTTCCTACCTCCCCAACGAGTTTCTGAGTCCCACTCAGTCTTTAGTGGACTTTTCTTTTTGTCAAGTTAACATTACACCTCTGACAAATTGCTTTACGAATTCCCACGAAGTTCTTTTTGTCACGTTAACATTACACCTCTGACATATGATCTTTTATGGGATTCATTTCCTAGTTCCCAGCGAGTTTCTGAATCCCACTCAGTCTTTAGTGGACTTTCCTTTTTGTCAAGTTAACATTACACCTCTGATAAATTGCTTTACGAATTCCCACGAAGTTCTTTTTGTCACGTTAATATTACACCTCTGACATATGATCTTTTATAGGATTCACTTTCTAGCTCCCCAGCGAGTTTCTGAGTCCCACTCAGTCTTTAGTGGACTTTCCATTTTTGTCAAGTTAACATTACACCTCTGACAAATTGCTTTAAGAATTCCTACGAAGTTCTTTTGTCACGTTAACATTGCACCTCTCAGTCTTTAGTGGACTTTCCATTTTTGTCAAGTTAACATTACACCTCTGACAAATTGCTTTAAGAATTCCTACGAAGTTCTTTTTGTCACGTTAACATTGCACCTCTGACATATGATCTTTTATGGGATTCATTCCTAGTTCCCAGCGAGTTTCTGAGTCCCACTCAGTCTTTAGTGGACTTTTTAGTTGTCACGTTAACAATATACCTCTGACAATTTCTCCCAAATCTCATAAAAATTTGAGCTTGGTGGCTTCTCAATCTGTTAAGTCCCTGCGACCTCTTAACCGACAGATAGCCAAGTCTCATCTTTTAGTCTGATAAGGACTATTTTCTCAAATGTGTGACTGACTCTCTCAGCTTATCACCGCTGATTGGATTAGTTATATCATTATTCCATTTCCTATTAGAGGACTGCAATACAACTTGAAAGCAGGCATTGAAAATTCAAAAGATAAAACAAGTTGGAAATGCAACAGGGGAGTCAAATAAAATCACTTTTTATTGATTCCAAAAGAGGGATACATGAATACACGGAGTACAAGCTATGACGGCGCTTCATAGGACTTGATCCGTTCTTCAAGAGTGGCCAGCCTAGTCTTCCTCTCTTCAGCAGCCCTGATAAGCGCCTGCGACCTCAACTCGGCCTCATTAAAGCTCGCTGTCTGGGCCAAGAGAGCTTCAATTTCAACCAAAGTGGCCCTCTGTGCTAGCTCCTGCCGCAAGACTTCGTCATTCTGAGCCTTAAACTGCTCAAGCCGAGCAATCTCTTCAAGACGCACCGGTTCAGCCTTGGACAAAAGAAGATTAGCCTTCCTAATCATTTCCTTCGCCTTTTTAATTATATCCTCAGCGTTAAAAAGAGCACTGCTAGAAGCGTCTATGGCATCCCCGAGCTCTACTTTCCTTATCTCTAAGGATTTCAAGTCAGAAGAAATTGCCTTAGCGGCTTCTTCAGCGGCGAGATGAGCTTCATGCATTTGAGCAACAAGATGCGCAAGTTGTTCATTAACTGAAGACTCCAGATCTGAATGGCTAAGACGGCGCCATTCGTCCACATCCCTCTCGAGTCTGTCCACCAGAAGCTCCAATGTGGCGGCCTGGTTTCCCCTCCAAAGTCTCGGATGCTGTCAATGCTTCGGGAGAGGACCACCTTTAAAGCAGAAAATGAGGTAGTCGAGCCCTTCAAGACCAAAGCAATGGAACGCTTTAAGCCCTTATAAAAGCTGTCAACTAACTCAGAAACGAATTCGTTCTCGGCCTTAACTACACTCGGTGAACGAGCAGCTTTTGAAAACAAAGCTTCCACCAGTTTCACTGACATTACTGTGGAAGGAATAGTAGAAGCACTGGCTGGAATAATATAAGGGATCGTCGGTGATCTCGGAGGAGTCTTCATTGAAACCAGTACACTAGCCACAACTAAAGTAGGGCTAGTGACTATTTCTGGGAGAGCTGGCTCGACCACCAGTGTTGGAGAAGTAGGACTGGTAATCACCTTCAGCTCCGCCTGCGCAAGATAGGCGGCACTGACGAAACCAATGGCATTTCACTTACCAAGATGGATGGAGGTAAGATTTGCTTCATAACCACTGTCCCCTCAGCCTCTCCTCCGCCGGTCGACTTAGGACAATAAGTGGGCAGGTCGTGATACAAGACACGCAACTCAGAAGCATCTACCGCGGTCGAAGTACTTGCTTCACCCCTGACCCCTTCGCGAAGACTGGCTGGTTCCCTCGAAGTTGATGTACCCAAAAGTGGAACACCTGTATCGTGACAAGACTTTGTTTAAGCAAGGCATAATGAATAGCAGGGGTCAAAAGGTTAAGGCATTACCAAAGGACGATGTCGCCTCAATCGCCTTGGCAGCAGTTCTCTCCAAACCTCCTCGATGGCTGCATCAGTCCCCTCAGGCTCCATTGGGAAATCTTTAGCAGAATCAACCCGAACGGTCAGCCCACCTTCACTCGCCGAACCCTCTGTGGTCCACCCAAAAGAACTGGAAGCTAGGGGACTTCCTTTTGAGGTCCCAGCACCTGAAGGACCTACATCGGCCGCATCACCTCCAGATTCTTCTGAGACGGCGAAATAGCTAGCCTCGTCACCTTCTATATAAGTGAACAGGGGATTATAATGCTCCCCCTGTTCTCCCACAGCCTCAGCTCTCGAGTCTATCACCGCGTCGGTTCCTGAATCATAAAGTAAACACTGAGCTGTATGGAATATATAAGAATGTATTGCAAGAATGGAGCTGATCTTACTCGGGTCCGGAACAGCTTTACCAGTGGTCTGCCTAGGAGACGATAGCTTCATGATTAATGGAGCAGGAGGAGAAGGTACTACAGATGATTCGCCCTCTGCAATAACAGTAAGAGCGTAGCGACGAGGCTTCTTCACTACCCTCTTCCTACGAGATCCACCTTCCCGCTTTCGCTTGAAGTGGACATCAGGATCTTTTTCCTCCACTTCTTCCACGTCAACATGTTCCATAGGGGTCGTGCCTACCCCACAGAAGCAGCTGCTGGAACTTCAGCACCTGTATCCCCTTCAAAGTGAGGACTTCTTGCGTCCGAAGCCTCACTATCATCAACAGCAATGAATTCCCTGAGGCCTAGAACGCGGACCCTTTTAACCTCGCTCTTTTCAGTGACCTTTCGCTTCAGCCACTGAGAAATCAACTTCACACCAAAGGAATTAATAGAAAATCCAGTGGGTGTGGAGTTCGAGGTTCTATACCACTGGCAGAACCCAGGGTTGTCAGAAGGTTCGGAGTCCTTAGCGGCATGCACAGTCGCGCCTCAGTACAGCCAGTAATGTAGAACCGCCAGGCATGAGCTCCATCGATGAGGCTCCCCATAAAGGCCAGACTGCTATTCGGGTTGCCTACATATAGTTGGTCATCCCAAACTGATGGGCAAACTGACTCAGAACATAGGGCTCCAGGTAACATGTGTCCCCTCTTCTATACAACAAGTGGGATGGCCGGATGCTAACCAGCCATTCGAAGACTCCCTGACTCAATGACGTCTATCCTTCCCCTACATCCTTGAATTCTTCACCATAGCCTGCATCACAAATGTAGGGAAAGCACCGAAAAAGGCTGTAGACTTCATGACGGCACAGCAGTTTGCGGACCCCAGCCACATAAGTCCGTGACCATGAACACCCCTCGAATCGACGGAGAAGCTCCATTCGAACACCTTCTGGGGGCTCCTCACTAGCCTGGATCATAGAGGGGCAGTGAAGGGCAAACCATGCCATCAAATAAGTATATGGCAAACCAATTCTGGGGTTTGGTCCGTCGCGAGGCAAGATAGTCCCCTTTCCCTGCTTCGTTGTTGGTGGCTTACAGAAAGCCTCCGTCAATGCACGAAGGCCTCTTTGAATATAGCACACCATGGCTGGAAGAAATCCAAGAGAACGACCATGGACTAGACGAACAACAGGTAATAAGACAGTCGGATGAATAACATCACCAGACGAAGATGGCACCACGCATCTCTTCAACCAAACCGTTAAAAAGCCAGCTAGAAGCGCCTTCCAGGACGTCGGTCGACTAGCCTGGTGATAGAAACTCCGAAGAATATCACCTTTCTCATAGGGCCTGTCATCTTCTTCCAAAATCAAATCTCCTTGGGAGTGCTCTTGCATCCTACGAGAGATGTCTTCATTTGTGACTCCACAGTGAGTTGTTTCGGGAGTACCTTCCAAGTCAGGAAACGAATAATTTCCCCAGCTCTTCAAACTGCATGAAGCTCCCTTATGGCTCTCATGCATGCTTGAGCAAATGTAAAGGTGGCACATCAACTCCCGGTAAGTCTCAAACAAGGCAGGTTCCTGCTTCTCCAGAAGTGCCAATTCCGCCTTCCACGGGAAATATTCTTCATATGGGAGAGACCCCAAAGGCAGAGCAGAGACTTCCCACATCTCGTGCAGAGCCATGCCCAATTCGCCAACAGGGGTGAAGAAGGTCCCTGTAGCCGGGCAGTACAACTCAAAAATGGCATAGAAGTTCACTACGCTCATCTGAATGCCATAACAGGTCACCCTAACAGCCTCGTAGAGTCCCAACCTCTCCAGATCTTCCTCAAAATGGGCAAGGACATATAGAGTCAAGTTCCTCCACCATGCTTGGGAGGATGAATCCACCTCGGGGTCTTGAAATCAGTGGCTGGATAATTGCCATAAACCTTAAAAACTGATTCCCAAAAGTCTGAGCCACCGTGAGATTTTCTCCCACTGGGATGTCCGGAAGTACGTTCCCAGGGTCGAGACCTAATATACAGCGAGGAGGACTGATCGTAGTATATTTTGTATTCTTTTCATTATACTCCTACATTTATCGTATAATAAATCTGCTAATTTTCTTGTCTTAAATATCTATTTTGCAGAAGATAATAATGAAGAGAAAGAGGATTAAACCAAATAAATACCAGTTAAAATCAGATTTAAATGGATCTATTGGTTAGCTGAGGATGATCCCAGATCTAGTTAGAACAAATCAAGGATTGGGGCAAATGCAGCTGAAGATCAGAGAAAATCAGAAAGATAACACCAAATAGAAACTGATAAAATTCAGATTTCTATAAATCCATTTTGTTTAGCTAAAGATCAACCGAGGATAATATCAAATACAGAGAGATAAATGGATAGAGAGAAGATCAACGGATGAGATGAAGCAAGTTTGACTCAGATTCTGACTAGATACATTTTAGTATTTGAATCATAACTTTCGCTACCGAATCTCAAATCTGATTATTCAAGATGATCCAGAAAGCAGACTTACAGGGATACAACTCTTATGTTGATTACTATTTTTAATTCTGTCATTTGATAAGTGATATTCAGAAATCAACACGCCAATAAACTGTAGATCAGAACTGAATATTCACATCAAATCAAGTTTGGAGATAAGGGGAGGATTCAAATTAAGAAATAGCCAGCTTTTCCTATCTTCAGACTCCTCTAACCTCTACATTTCTTTATAAATACCTGCAATCTCAAAGGCAAAAGGGGACGACCAAGCAGAGATAGATTTTAGGCCAATTTTCATTCTTTTGGTGTAGGTTTTTATTTTCTTTTATGTAATTTTTATTTCTTTGTAAGCTTAGGTTAGATTAAGATCATGTAAGTAAGAGAGAGGCTTATGTTGAGAGTGACACCGATGTACCCTCCTCCTTTCTTCTATTTTTTCTGCAAGCAATAAAAGGTAACTTTTTTTTATTTTGTCTTTACTTTATTTTCTTCTTCTTCTTCTACTTTTCCTCTTTGGTTTTGATGAGTATCCAAGTGAATATAGAAGCATCAGTATAGCCATGTTTGTGTGAGTGCCACCGATATTTCATGATGATGTTCTCCTCCTCAAGATTCCGTATCATTTCATTCTTGTTCGTCTTGATGATGTAATGCGAATGGGGACTGAGCTCGATCTTATGAATTATGCGTTGATCGCCTCCAAAGCAAGGTAAAACATGCAAGGGTTCCAGGTAAGTCATCAACCAAAGGTGGTAAGTTTTTCTTTTAGTTTTCTTTCATTTAATTCTTTAGTTTAGAACACCACAATCCACCACTTCTTTTATCACTTTTTTCAATTTCATTTGTACATATCACTTCTAGTTTTTCCATCTTCTTCCTAACTCACTTTAACGTAATTTTTCTCTTTTTCTTTACAAAAACTAACAGAAGAATTTTAACCATCTTTTGTATCTTAAAAGAAAACTTACTAAAAAGCTTCCATCGCTAGTCCCTCCTTGTGGATCACGACCCGCATAGCCACTTGCTATCATGTTAGCATTGAGCACTTGCTCATCTCTATTCTAAATCTGAAATTCTGTATTTTTTGTGCAGGTTCAACCTCAATCAAATTTTGGCGTCATTGCCGGGGAGGGACGGTAAGTAATTCTCATTAAAGTTTACATTTTTGGTTAACCTTCTTCTGGTTTTTGGTGTGCAGATTTAACAACAAGGAATTCTTGCTGCAGTGGACATATAAGTGGCCTTGGACTCTGCTCAAGAAAGCAGAGCCAAGAAGCCCTCAGATTTGCTACAGTCCTGTGGCAAACTGAGTGAACTACTAACCTGTATTTTTTTTGACAGGTTGGCTGAATTGCATAGTTTAAATATCTGTAGCATTTATTTTCTTGTTTGACTCATTGTACTTCCTTTCTAACCTCAATAGTAAAATAATATTTGTTAAATGCTAAAAATGGTTTAGACTTTACATTTAGTCACATGTCTAATTCGTTTACATTTTACATTACTGTTAAAGAGTGCTGGAGCAAAAGGTACGTTTGCATGGCATATAGTTTAATAAACATCTTAAGTGATTATTTGCTTATTGAATGTTACTTTTCTCTATCCTGCACACTTTGCACAATCAATCTTAAGGGCTTGTCCTATAAACAAGATAAGGTGGGGAAGTCATTACCCTCCCCTAGCCCACAAACAATCTCCTCACTCACTAACCCAAGCCAAACTAAAACTGAGTAAACGTTAGCCCTAGGGACATCTTGGACTCAATTAGGAGATTATCCTAAGGGGGAAGGTGTTAGAATTTGACTCCTGCCAAATCAGTGTCTAAGGAAAGGGATTGAGGGGTGAAATCCTGAAGGCTGGTTGTTTAGCTTAATTAGGCCCGTCGCTTTTGCGCGGATACCTCCCACCAATCTTGCCCTGACCTGGCTGATTAGCTTGTGGTCAAAGTCTGCATTATACCTCCTGTGGATAGTCTAACCAGTTAGGAGTCGTCTAGGTCAAAGGTTTACCCTAACTTAGTTTAGAATTTTTTTTATTTGTTTGCTTTTCTTTGTTTGTGTTTTATTGTGTGATATGGCTTATAACAACAATTTTTTCAATTTTAATGGTAATCCATATTACACACCAACCTCTTTTCGGATATTACCAACCCGGCATATCATAACTTTAACCAACATAGTGTGCCGGATTGGTCTTTTCAGAATCAATATAACCCATACCCCCAATCTTATGACCATAATTTCTAAAATAATTTCAACTCTTCACCAGAGTCAATGGGGATTCACCTCCCCTGAGTCCACTTTTTAACCAACTTGTCCTCCTTATCCACCTTGTCCATAATATTTCCAAGATTCATACTCAGTTCCACCAGTCCAAAATAGAAAACCATCAATTTTGGAAATGAGTATGCGTGAGTCCAAACAACAATCACAAAATCTGATGGACTCACAATTTCACCACAAATTTAAAAAATAACACTCATCTTTTCAAGTCCAATCGCAACAAAACGATGAACCAATCAACTATGAAAAGATGCTTGAAGCCATGACTCAGGCTCAAAACGCTCACAATCATGACATAGATATGATGGTCCAAACTCTACGTTCTCACCGTTTGGCCAGTTCTGATGTTGCTAACCATTCTGTTAGAGCCGAAGAGTCATGTGATTTTGAAAAATAAGGTTCCATTTCAGCACAATCATTTGAACTTGCCCAAATTCCAAATTTTGAAAGTGACATTGACAGTTTGGCAAGTTATCCCTTTCCTGAAATTGAACTTGAGAATGAATATGATCCTGATGTTGGCCCAAAGGCCCATCACTCTAGTTTTGATGATGATCAACTCATGTAGTTATTGTACTGATGATCTTGTGTTTATTTAGTCTCAGATTTGTGATCAAGATCTTAGTAGGTGCGTAGCTTCAGCAAAAGATTTAAAGTCAAGTTTTGGTGCTAGTAAGGTTTGATTCAAGAGCTTGTGCATCAAGACCACATCAAGTACTCAAGAGGTGTCTAGCTCGTTGGATCAAGTTTGGACCAAGTCAAGAAAATGAGATGACTTCAAGTGAAGACTTCAAGAAGAAGACTTGAGTCTAGGTTTGTTTTTATAAGATTTTATTTTAGATTAAAATGTAAAGGATAAAATAGTTGGTGGATTGCTCAAGTATACTATACACACACACACTCTTGATTTAGATGAGTTTTCATAAAAGAATTCTATTTTGGAAAAATACAAAAGAGTTTTCAATTGGAAAATACCAGTTTGGTTTTTGGAGTTTCAAGTATACATGTCTTTAACCAAAACCATATTTAGTCAAAAAAAGATATTTCACCATGTATGTGTAGTGGATCATATCCATACACTCTATGCTTTAAAAGAGTTTAAAATATCTTGTTTTTGTATTTGGAGAAGTTTTGGAAAAATCTATTTTGGAAAATATGGTTTTTGTTTTAAGCCAAAATTTCTAAGTTACAAAAATAGTTCAAATTGTTTGTAATATGTCTTGATTTTGTTCAAATATGTTTGATTTTTAAAGTATAATATTGAAACTATTTTTGTAGATTTTTGGTGATTTTATGGGATTTTATTTGAGCCAAAATGACCAAGTTTTCTTCTCCCAAAAATCCCTGTCTGGCTTCAGCCGGTCGACCGGACTGGTCGACTGAGCTTGAAGTCGGTCGACCGAGTCGGTCGACCGACGTGCACGCCAGGTCTGCTGGAGGGCCGGTCGACTGACCCGGTCGACCGCAGAGAGCTTCTGCTCTCTAGAAAGCCCCAGTCGACCGGGCCGGTCGACCGGCAGAGAACTTTGTTCTCTGTTCCAGGCAGCGGTCGACCAGGTCGGTCGACAGACGCCCCAACGGTCAGATTTCTGACCGTTGGCGGTCGACCGGGCCGATCAACCGCCAGCCGCCTGGGCTGAAAAACTGCCCAACGGCTAGTTTTTTCTAGCCCTATTTAAAGGGGGCTTTTGGGGCTATTTTAGATAAGATTTTTAAGTGGGTTTTGAGCCAGTTTTTCCAACTTAATTAGGTGTTTATCTCCACTTGTTTAAGAGCCAACTTGCCATATCAAAAGGAGAGATTTTCAAGAGTGTTTTGAAAAGTGATTTTCTTGAGTTTTCCTCCACCATTTCAATCCTAATTTCTCACACAAACACTTGAGCTATCCATTGCTATATCTACCTATAGGGATATTTGTTGTGAGAGAATTTTAGGTGATCCAAGTGTTGTGATCACCAAAATTCTACTTTGTACTTTGAGGAGGCGGACTTGCGGGTTCGCGATGTTTCGAGTTCGTGTGTGAACTCGGTGTTTGAGGTGCGGCCTCGGCGAGCTTGTGGGCTTGCAGTGTGTTCAGGACTAGAGAGTCCAAGGAGTTCAAGTGTGAACTCGCCTTGTAGGTGTTGCGGCATCGAGTGATCTGATGGGATCGATTATAGTGGAAATCCTTCTAGTGTGAAGGCGGGGACGTAGAGCAAGTGTGCTTGAACCTCGAAATAAATCTCCCGTGTTTGCGATTGCTCTCTCTCTATCTCTTACTTGTCTTTATATCTTGCATGCTAATATTATCTTTATCTTATTTGCTTGATATACATTGTGGGCTAAATTGTTATATGCTTGGGGATTGTTTGCTAACACTTGTATTCAACAAGAGAGCCAACGCGGCACATCAACTCTTATTTAGAGGAATCTTGAGGAGTTAGTTCAGAGCCCTTCACGGGGAATCCGGCTACACTCTTATGTTATACTTGGTGTTTAGCTTAAGTAGTTTTAGTTTGCATTCATATAGTTTTTAATTCCGCATTATTGACCATAAGATTAGCTTATCACCTATTCACCCCCCCTCTAGGTGATTTACAATTGGTATCAGAGTCAAGTGCTCTTAATTTGGGTCTTACAACCTAGAGTTAATGATCCTCATTTTTTTTTGCTAATCACAATATTTGTTACATACACCATGGAATTCATGTCACCTCCCACCTTTGACATCCTTAACATCCAAACTTGAAAGGTTAAGATGTCTTTGTACCTCAAAGCCCTAGGCATTCATGTTTATTTGGTCACTACTAGAGATTCTTATTGTTAAATGGTAAATAAAGGCTAATGCAAAGGCCATTCATGCTTTGAAGAGTACCCTAAATGATGAATATTTATCTAGGGTTTCTAACATTGATTCGGCTTTTGTAGTTTGGAACACAATTCTCTCCCTTGGCGAAAAAGAACAATACTATACGGGGAACGACTCGGATGTTGGAAGTGAAGCTTCCAATGTGTGCTACATGGTCCAAGGGGATAACCCCCTTGAGGTAACTACCGAATCCGAGGTAGAAGAGGATGTTGATATGTCTTATAATGAACTTGAATCATTTTGTCAACAACTTCTTGAAAAATATGAATTGCTTAAAAAGGATAACAAGAAAATGAAAAAAAATTTGAGTGCTTGTTAAAAGAAAAAGATTCTTTTCAAACTAAATTTGAAATGTTTTAAAAGAAAATGAGTCTTTTAAAAATAAAGTTGCATGCTTTGAAACAGATAATGAAAGTTTGAAAAATGAAAATATTTCCTTGCTTTCTAAATTGAATGATTTATGTGAAGGAAAACTTCTTTGAAAAATAAAATTGTTTTGGTGGAAAAACAAAAAGAAGTTGCTTTAAATGAAAACACTTCTTTGAAAAGAAAAATTGTTGAAAAAGAAAAAGAAAAAGGTTCTAAAAAGAATAAGAAAAATGATTCTCAATCTCACCATGCTTTACATGCCACTATTAATCAACATGAGATTAAAAATTTGAAAAATAAAATTGATAGTTTAAGCTCAACTTTGAGCAAATATGCTTTTAACCATTCTAGATTGGAGTCTTTGTTTTCAAAGAAACAAACTCCACACATTCATGCACATCACCCACATCATGCATATTCACTATTTGCACGTCATGATCACACACATACACATATGCATGCTAGAGTATATAAATGTACACATTGTGGCCGCAAAGGCCATCTAGCAAATTTTGTTATGATAAGATAAATGTTTTAAATTTTGCTAATAAGAAAAATATTTGGGTTCCTTACAATGCTAACCCTCAAGGACCCAAAAGAAAATGGGTACCAAAATCTCACCATGTGTTTTTGATGTAGGTGCGGGCTCTCACAAAACGTGAGAGGGATGGTGCCTTGATGGTGGATGCACATGGATATGATGGACACATATTGATGCACCGCTATCAAGGAGTTTTGGTGGGACACCCACCATGTTTGGAGACTTAGAGCATAGTTCTTTGGTTTGGTAACTATCTCTAAACTCCTATTTTATTTACATGCCATTTCATATATGATATTTTTAAGCATGTTCATGTTTTATTTGTTTTGTGCTTCATGTGGTAAAATCATGGTTAGATGTAGTTTTTATCAAAACTTGATATATACATATACAAATAGTGAGCAACAAATTAATTCATATATGTTTGCACTTCATTGTTCATTTGTACTCACTATATGCACATATATAACCTAATTTTGATGATTTCCTCATTTACACTTGTTTTACTAATTTTCATGTTTTACTTCATGTATATGTATTTTGTATTCAAATCTAATAAATATACATGTATACCCTATGAGTCATTTGCCTTCATGCAATTTACATTATAGACTCTTTTTATGTTTGGGATATGTATGCATATTGTTAGGATTGGATAAAAAAAACATACATATATCTAGAAGTTGTTTTTAAGATGAAAAATGAACTTTTATGATTTTCATCTTTATATGAAAAATGAATTTTCATGATTGTTTGATAAAATAAGATTTATACTTATTTTGAGCTTCATTGATTACTTCATGGAAAATGCTAATTACATGATTTTTGTGCACTCACACTTTATTTTATTTATCATGACTTTGTTTCATGATTATTTTGAGCATTATATAGATTCGAGTGTCACTTCTTGTGTATT
>JAVJIF010006781.1:0-70993 GCA_038442645.1 Agave tequilana
ATGATGTCTTATATCTATATGTTTTGTACGTGAATGGTGAACTGGATTTTTAGATAGATTAATAGCACTAGTGTTATCACACATAATAGGTGAGTTTTGTGATATTCATGCCATATCAAGTAGGGTTTGTTTCATCCAAATTATTTGTGCACATGCAACCACTAGCAGCTATAATCTGCCTCAGTGTTGATAAGACACGGAATTTTGCTTTTTACTGAACCAAGATACTAGTGAATGTCCAAAAAGTGACAAGTACCACTAGTACTCTTCTGGTCAGATTTACAACCAGCAAAATCAGCATCACTATAAGATAATAAATCAAATGTGCATGACTTTGGATAAAATAAACCGTAGTTGACTGTGTTATTTAAATATCTAAAGATCCTTTTCCCGGCTTTAATATGTGATTCCTTAGGATTTGACTGATATCTAGCACATAAGCATACGCTAAACATTATATCAGGTCTACTAGAAGTAATGTAAAGTAGAGAGCCAATCATACCTCTATAGAGTTTCTGATCGACATTCTTACCACTTTCATCTTTGTCCAAAAAGGTAGTTGTACTCATCGAGTATTCTTGTGACCAGAATTTTCCATGCCAATCGCTTTAGAAGTTCCTTAGCGTATTTGCATTGGGAGATGAAGATTCCTTCCTTCATTTGTTTGATTTGAAGTCCGAGGAAGTAAGTGAGTTCGCCCATGTGACTCATCTCAATTCATTCTGCATAGTCTTAGAAAATTCTTGACAAAGATCATCATTAGTAGAACCAAATAGTATATCATCAACATAAATCTGAATTATTAAGATATCTTTATTAACATGTTTGATAAAAAGAGTTGTATCTGCACTTCCCATTTTAAAATCTGAATTTAAAAAAACTCTTTAATCTATCATACCAAGCACGAGGTGCTTGCTTTAAACCATATAAAGCTTTTTTAAGTTTGAAAACATGGTTAGGAAATTTTTCATGTTCAAACCTGGAGGTTGTTCTACATAAACAGTTTCTTTATTATTCCATTTAAAAAGGCACTTTTTACATCCATTTGATATAATTTGAAATTCATGAAACATGAAAAAGCAAGTAATATACGAATTGATTCAAGTCTTGCAACAGGAGCATAAGTTTCATCGAAGTCAATACCTTCTTCTTGATTGTACCCTTGTGCTACTAACCTTGCCTTGTTCTTAATGACTTCACCGGCTTCATTGAGTTTGTTCTTGAAGACCCATCTTGTACCAATGACGGGATGATCAGTAGGACGTTGCACAAGATCCCACACATCATTTCTCACAAATTGGTTCAACTCTTCTTGCATGGCGATTATCCAAAAATCGTCCTCACATGCTTCGTTGATATTCTTCGGTTCAATGATTGAAATGAAGGCAATTTGTGTCATGTAGTTCAACTTGGATCTCGTTTGAACTCCTTGATTGATGTCTCCAATTACCGAATCTTGTGGATGATTCCTTACTTCAACATAGGCTTTAGGTAACTCGGTAGGAATTTCTTCATCCTTAGACACGTTAGTATCAACAGAAGATATAACAATATTATCTTTAGGAGAATCTATAATGATCATCATCATGTGGAGAATCATTAGAAACAAGTTTAGTCAAGGATTCATCAAATTTAACATGTAAAGATTCTTCAATTGTAAAAGATTTTTTATTAAAATTCTATATGCTTTACTATGAGTAGAATAGCCAACAAAGATACCTTCATAAGATCTAGCATCAAATTTATCTAAAGCATCTTTTGTATTTAAAAATAGCATTTACAACCAAAAATCTTAAAATATGAAACTTTTGGAATCCGATCATGAAACAATTCATAAGAAGTTTTATTTAAAAATGGTCGAATCAATACTCGATTTAAAACATAACAAGCAGTAGAAGTGGCTTCAGCCCAAAGTATTTTGTAAGTTACTATCCATAAGCATAGTTCTAGCACATTCTTGCAAAGTCCTATTCTTTCTCTCTACACACCATTTTGAGGAGATGCTCTAGGAAAAGCAAATTATGTGTAATACCATACTTATTACAGAAATTTGAAAAAGATTCATTCTCAAATTCTCCTCCATGATCACTACAGAATTGTGACTATGTTTAGAGACTTTTGATTTTGAATTCTTTTACAAAACTTACAAATTCATCAAAAGTGGTCATTTTTATTTTTCAGAAAAATCACCCATGTAAAACGTGAGTAATCATCTACAATGACAAAAAACATATCTACTCTTGTTTAATGAAGAAACACGAGTAGGACCAAATAAATCCAAATGCAATAATTCTAAAGGTCTTTTTGTAGAAACCAAATCTTTTGATTTAAAAGAAGATTTAACTTGTTTTCCTAATTGACAAGAATCACAAAAATAATCCTTTTTGAAAGCAATTTTTGGAAGACCTTTAACTAAATCAAATTTTGAAATCTTAGAAATGGTTTTCATATTCAAATGACCAAATCTTTTATGCCATAAAAAATAATCATTATTTGAAGCAATAAGACATAAATTTTTCATTTGAAAACATGCATGTTATTGACAATTCATATATGTTATTGTTTCGAAAACCTTTAAATAAATCTCTTTCATATAAGCATCATAAATAAGACAAACATCTTTTTCAAATACTATTTTATAACCCTTATCACATAATTGACTAATACTTAATAGGTTGTGTTTTAAACCACTTACCAAAAGGACATTTTCAATAAGAGGTTTTGAAGAGTTACCAACAATGCCGGTTCCAATAACTTTTCCTTTGTTATTGTCGCCAAAGATCACTGTACCTCCCTTTTTCATTTGAACGGAGGACAATAATTGCATATGTCCGGTCATGTGTTTTGGAACACCCGCTATCAAGTATCCATTTTTCTTGTTCGGTACCTATAAGATAAAACATTATATATGGTACCCATCATGATAGGGTCCGAAAAAGGTTAGCCTTTAGGAACCCAAATCCAATTGGAATTTGGTTTCCACTTGTTAATATAACATAATTCTTAGAATTACATACTTCATGAATAAAAGATGCAACATAGATACTCTTATCAATATTATTCAAATTCTTAGGAACCCATATATATTTGCATCTACTTCTTTTTGAAAGATCATTTCTTTTATAAAAGAATTGTATGAATTATGAACATGTGTAGATCTTACAAAATTAGTCTTTGAAAAACCAATACCAACATGATTAGGCTTATACTTGTTATCTTTTGAAAAACCAAGACCAAAATGGTTATTAGACATTTTTTGAGAAGATAATAACATATTCAAGTTCTCTTTTCCTTTATTAAACTTATTAACATTTTTCAAAAGATCTTCATATTTAACTTTAAAACTTATCATATCTTATCTAAAATATTAATTCTAGAACTTAAAGAAAAAGTTTCCTTTTTAAGTAAACATTTTCTTTTAAGAAACTTCATTGTCTCTTTTTAAAGATATAATAACTTTTTCAAATTCTTCTTTTTGAGAAATAAAAGATGATGCTTGAGAAACAAGAATTGAATTATCATTAATAAGTTTCTCATTTTCCTTTATTAAAATTTTATTTCTAATCTTTTCAGTTTTGAAATTATCATAAAGTTCATTAAATGCATCTAATAAAGCATCATAATCTTGTACCTCATCTTCTTGGGCCATGAAGCAAATATTGGCGGTTTCCGTTGCTTCTTCTTCGTCCGAGGAAGATGAGTCGCTATCATCCCATGTTGCTTGAAAGGCCTTCTTCATCTGTTGAATTTGTTGAACTTGTTGGACTTGTTGAACTTGTTGAACTTGTTGAAAGGTTCCTTTGATTTCATCATTGGACAGTCCTTCTTCATATGGCCTGGTTTGTTACACTTAAAACAAGTTGGAATTTCATTAGTATCTTTATTTTTATAACTTACCTTGTTTTAAGAACCTTTTGAACTTCCTTGAAAGCATGGCCATTTCTTCTTCATCTTCATCCGAATTGTCCGTGTCTGAAGATGCATGGAAGGCAAGAACTTTCTTCTTGGATTGATGTTGTTGTTCGTCCTTCTTTCTTTCTTCTATTTGCACTTCATATGCCATTAGATTACCAATTAGGTTTTCTAATGTCATAGTGGAGAGATCGTTCGCTTCTTCAATGGCGGTTGTCTTCTTCTCCCATTCCGGTGTGAGTGCTCGAAGAATCTTGCGGACTCGTTCAACTTGAGTGTAGTCCTTTCCAAGGGATGCAAGAGTGTTGGTGATGTCTGTGAACCTTGTAACCATCTCGGATATGGTTTCGTTCTCCTTCATCTTGAACAATTCAAACCTGTGTACAAGAACTGAAATTTTAGACTCTTTAACCTTGTTCGTACCTTCGTGTGTTACCTCGAGTGTATGCCATATTTGATGTGCAGAGGTTGATGTAGACACACGGTTGAATTCCTCTTTGGTTAAGGCACAAAAGAGAGCGTTCATCGCCTTGGCATCCAGATTTGCACTCTTCTTTTGTTCTTCACTCCAAGCGCTGTAGTTGGTTGTAGGCTTTGTGTACGCTGCTTCTACGATGTTCCACAGATCGTAATCAAGTGACTGCAAGTAGATCTTCATTCTACACTTCCAGTAATTGTAATTTGTACCGTCGAAAAGCGGTGGACGTTGTGTAGAATGACCCTCTTGGAATTGGGATGTTTGGAAATTCGTCGCCATCCTTGTATGGTTGTTTGCCTTGATACCTGCTCTGATACCAAATGTAGGATCTATATAACAAGCAAAACAACACTAGAGGGGGGTGAATAGTGTTAATTGAACTTTAAATAAATTACTTGCAGAAATTAAAGCAATTAAAAAGATAACCACAGAAAATAACAATCGCAAACAGTGGAGAGTTATCCTGGTTCGGTCCTTGTGACCTACATCCAGTCCCCAAGCCAAATGCTTGAGATTTTCCT
This sequence comes from Agave tequilana, assembly GCA_038442645.1. Lineage (NCBI taxonomy): Eukaryota > Viridiplantae > Streptophyta > Magnoliopsida > Asparagales > Asparagaceae > Agave > Agave tequilana. The sequence continues at coordinate 4,912 of JAVJIF010006781.1, forward strand.
TTACTTTCCTTGTGTACACCCTACAACAAGTACCTTGTGCACCACTTGGCAAACACCCTTCGCCAACGTGCACAACTTCTCTTCCGCCAAGAGAACAAACCTTGTACAATCTTCTACACCCAAGAAGACTCCTTGTACAAACTTCTTTGAAATGAATACAGTATCTTCCTATAGCCTTGATAAGGATTTGTAGTGGACAAGGTTCTGTATAGGAAGGTTTTACTTCAGAGTTCTTCACAAAGAGAAGATGGCTTTTGGTGAAGAAAGAAGTTGAGAAATTCAGTTTTCAGAAATCTGGAATTTTTGGCTTTTGGAAATCTGATTGAAAAACTTAGTAATTGGCCTTAGGAACAACTTCCCTATTTATAGATGTAGACTAGGGTCAGTTGGGGAAGTTATGACACCAATTCAGAGGATTAAAACGTTGTAAAACGTTGCCAATTTGATCAGATAAGAATAACTGTCCAACAGTCAGAAACTGCCTATAGTCGACTAGGAAACTGGATTAGTCGACTAGGCTAGGCAAAAATTCACTTATTAGTCGACTAGGTATAAATATTAGTCGACTAGGAAAGTGTCTGTTGGAGACACAGGTTTCTGGAAAACTGTTTTAGTCGACTGAAACTACCTTGTAGTCGACTTGAAACTTGGATTAGTCGACTTGGTTTACTGCTGGTCGACTAGATTTGACAAACAGAGAGTTGGAAATATTTTGTGTCCAGGATTAGTCGACTTGAAAAAGGGACTAGTCGACTAGAGTATCTGTTAGTCGACTATATAGGAATGATAAGTCGACTAATTGACTTACAGAGTCCAAACAGAGAGTTAGGGGTTTAAGTGGACTAGTCGACTAGGACTATATGGCAAGTCGACTACATTGGGGTAGTCGACTAGGTTAATGGGATAAGTCGACTTGGAAAGGTTAAGTTTGTGTGTAAGTTATCAAGGCTATTACATATCATTCTAACTTTACACAACAACTTCCACAAACACCCATAAGCTTCAGTAAACTCCATCTGAGGTAGAGCAATCATCATGTAGTAGTCGTGTTCGTCAATCATCAAAATCTTGTAATTGGAGAAGCTTCAACATCTTGAACATGTCAGGTTCCAACACCGTCCAGGCTGCTGACTGGACCCCAACGGCTAGATTTTTTCTTGGCCTATATATTGGGGTTCTTTGGGCAGTTTTGGACAGAATTTCAATAGCCAAAAATTCCTATACTCTCTAGTGTTTTTATACATGTTTCAAAAGAGTTTTGGGCTTTAAATTTTACATTTGATTTGGTGTTTTTATAGGGTTTGGAAAGTCAAAGAAAAGTGATTTTGGGAAAAGTATTTTGGTTCATCTTCTTCATCCTTATTTCTAGTTTTTCCCATGGATTTTCTTTGAGTATTTATTTTCCATTCCTTGTGTTTTTCTCACACTTCAGCTATATCTTCTATCCTCTTTATAGGATTTTTGTTTTGTGGGAAAAATTAGTTTGTGGTTGTGGAAACCACCAAGTTGTAAACTTCCTTCATTGTGATATCCCTCTAGTGAGAGGAGATTGATTTGGTATCCCTCTATTATGAAGTGATTGTGGAAGTTGTGGTTAGCTCCCTCTAGTGTGAGGTGGAGATTGTATTTGACTCCCTCTAGTGAGAGGTGGAGTTTGTGTTGAAATTCCTCAAGTGTGAGGTGATTATTTGTATTGGCTAAGTGCCTACCCCTCTGGTGTGAGGTGATTTTTGTATTGGTTATGCCTTATCTCTGTGAGAGGTTGTATTCGTTGAGAGAAGAGTTGTGTACTCCCGGTTGTATTGCCCAAATCCTCAGTGGAGGTTCCCCGTGTGGGAGTCCTGTGTGGACAAGTTAGTGGAAATCCTTCTGTGTGAAGGCGGGGACGTAGAGCTGTGTGCTCGAACCTCGAAATAAATCTCGGTGTTTGCATTTGATCCACTTTCTCTTACTCTCTCTCTCTCCCTCTTTTACATTGTACCTTGCATCATTTCATATTGCTCATTCATATATTATATGCTTGGCTTGTTTGTGTGTGTCTCACTTGTGTTTATCCACGAGAGTTTTATATAGCGCCTCAACTCTTATTCAGAGGAATCAAGAGGAGTTAGTCTAGAGCCCTTTACCGGAAATTCGGTTACACTCGTTGGTTACACTAAGTGTGTTGCAATTTAAGATTTTAATTTCCGTATTTTGTTTATTAGATTAGCTGTACACCTATTTACCCCCCTAGGTGTGCTTACAATTGGTATCAGAGCCTACGCTCTTGATATTAGGTTTAACCACCTTGGAGTGTGATCTTGTTTTTTTTGCTAATCTATCATTTGCATTTGCACACGTATATTGTTTACACACACTCATGGATTGCTTGACACCTCCCATATTTTATGTTTCCAATATTGACATGTGAAAATTTAGGATGTCGATGTATTTGAAAACCCTAGGCTTGCATGTTTTCCTTGCCGCTACCAAGAAATCCTATCTTGGTAATAGCAAGCATATAGAGGCCAATGCACAAGCCCTTGAGGCACTTAGAAGCACGCTCAATAATGATTTCTAACTGTGATTTCGCCTTTGCAGTGTGGAACACGTTGACCTCCTCTGAGCTTCAATTGCCAATCCAAATGGAGAAGTAATCTAGTGAAGATGAATCCGATCAATGATGCTACATGGTCCAAGGGAATGACTCCCTTGAGGTACTTTCGGACACTCAACTAGATAATGCTAGCTCTTCATTTGATGATCTTGATAGTATGGATGCCGATGCATTAAATTAAGAGTTATCTATTGTTTGTGAGAACCTCCTTGAAAAATATAAAGTTTTGAAAAAGAAAACTTGTAAGTTAACAAAAGAAATAAGAATTTGTTTTCTAAACTTGAATTGGCTTTACAAGAGAAGGTTGAGATTTCAAATGAGTGTGACTCTTTGAAAACGCAACTTGAACTTGTTTTAAATGAAAACAAGATTTTGAAAAAGAAAATTATTGCAATGAGGTTTTGAAGAAAAATGAAACTTTGTCTTCAAAACATGACTTTGTTGTAAAAGAAAATGTGTCTTTGAAAAACAAGATTGATTTGATTTTAAAAGATTTAGAAGTTTGCTTAAATGAAAATAAATCTTTAAAAAATGATATAGATTCTCATGTTTGCCATGCTAGTGTAGCTTCACCTAGCTTACCTATTGCATGCCCCACTTTTTCTTCAAGTATTAAAAATGATATAAATGTTTTGAAGAAAAGTGTTGATTGTTTGGGTTCCACTTTGAGCCATTGTGCTTTGAACTACTCACGTTTGGAATCTATGTTTCGAAAGAAACAAGTTCCATCTTTGCATGCACACCATACACGGCGTATACATGCTCCTCACGGCCACACTCATAACACGATGTATGCTCATGTGTACACTTATACACATTGTGGACGTAAGGGCCACCTTGCTAAATTTTGCTATGATAAGTTACATGATGTAAATTTAGCAACTAAATTTGTTTGGGTTAGGAAAAGTGCAAACCCCCATGGACCCAAAAGAGTATGGGTACCAAAGACCACTCCTATTATATTTGATGTAGGTGTGGGCTCTCGCATGACGTGAGAGCATTGGTGCCTTGAGGTGGATGCGTTCCAAGCTTAAAGAGGACAATTTAGATGCATCACTTTCGAGGGGAGTTTCGTGGGAGGACCACCTTAGTTTGGAGATATGAAGATGTGCCTTTTCGGTTTTGGTAATAATCTCTAACTCCCATTATGTTTGCATGCTTTTAGATCATTCATTTATAGCATGTCTTGTTTTAATGTTCATTATGCCATATGCCATGTTTATTAGTCCTATGACATGCATGATTAGTAATTGAGACACCCATGTTATATGGATCCATATTAGCGTTCTCACTTTAGTTTAATTAATGTGTATGTCCTAGATCTAATACATGTGCATTTGCTATAATGATCATATGAGTTTTTGTTTTGATTTTCATGCTTCATGCTTTGATTACTTGTTTAGATGTTAGTTTTCATTAAAACTTAGGTATATACTTGTACAACTAGTGAGCCACAAATAGATTATTATATGTTTGTGCTTGAACGCTCATTTGTACTTATTAGATGTATTAGTATAGCCTAGTTTTGATGATTCATGCATTTGACTTGTATTCCTATTTTGTACGTGTTTTCATAAAAAATTTATGTTTAACTTTATGTATATGTCTATTTTGTCCAAACTAATTGTTATACATATACATCCTTGAGCCACTTGCCTTCATGCATATACTTTTGTGGACTCGTTATGTTTGGATATGTATGTATTCTTTAGTTTGTACAAGACATACATATGCCTTGAAGATTAAATTATTTTGATGATTTTCATGAATTTCATTTTTAGCTCGATTGCCTAGTTTCATGATAATATGTTTCACACAACCCTTATACACTCACTTTATTTAATGTTTTCTCATGATTTTATTTTCATGAGTACTATATGTGTTATATAAATTTTGAGTGACATTGGTTTAGTGATTTTCATGTTTTATGGAATATATATTCTTGTTTTATTCCTTGCTTGAAGGATTTCGTGCTAGTTTTAAATTTTTTCATATAACTAGTTCGTATTCTTCACTTGGTAGAGTTTTTCAAGCATATTATATTTTCAAACTTATTTTTGAAAACTCCTACCCATTGAAGGGCGGTTGGTTGGGCGACCATGCCTTGTATGCTTATTATTGAAAATCCATTTAAAACATGTGCATGAAATGGGTGGTAGGAAGTATGAGTTATACACTTGATCTTATTATGTTTTCAATTAGTATCATTGGGTTTTTCAATTGGTATCACTATTGACATTCTTTTGTGTATACTCATATATGTTTCTATATATATATGCTTACACTTCAAATAGTATCAATTTCGATTGGTATTTAATTTTCTATATATATATGCTTTATTTGTGCTTACTATATTTCTATATCTTTGAGCACAAATTTTGGCTATGCTAAGCTTGATTTCTTAAATGACTATCATATTTCAATTGATTATGTTTTAATTGGTATCTTATACAAGCTTATGCATCATTTTGTTTGGTATTTCATAAAGGGGGAGAAAATTCATATTTCACTTTTTAATGAGTTTTGTTTACCTTTCGTATTTTACTCCCACACTTTATGTTGAAAAATGATTGAAAAATGATATTAATTATTTTTGGTATCATATGCTCCTAATGAAAAATTACTTTCAATTGGTACTAATCTTTACAATTGGTATCAAGAATTGTTTACATCTTTCAATTATATCAAAATTTTGGTTGATTTCTTCAACATGTTTTAATTACTTACAATTGGTAAAATATAGACATGTTTATTTAAATTAAAAACATTTGTTTTATGTACTTTAAATTAGTATGTTTTATTTATATTCAATTGATATCATGATGCACTAAATTGATATATTTTTTTAATTGGTATCATAAAGTTTTGACTTGCTTTCGCCCCTTATTGATATTTTTTGTTTAAGACAAAAGGGGGAAGAACATTATTTTATTGTTTTCTTTGCCCCCTTTGTTGATGATTGACAAAAAGGGGGAGAAGTATTTGAGTTTATATGCATGTTTTTATTGTTAATTTGTAAGTTTATACCAAAGTTTGTTTCATATTGGTATCAAGAAAGTTTGTTTGATGTTTGATGTTTTGTTGATATTGGTATCAAGAGAAACATATTTTGTTGTGTTTTGTTTTATTGTATCAAGTACTTTTGTTAAAATTTTTATTGTTGGTATCAAGAGCTTTTATTGATTATCTTTCAATTGGTATCAAGAGTTTTTATTGATTGGTATCAAAAGCTTTTATTGCTTTTATTGATAAAATTTTTCAAATTGAAATTTTTATTGGTATCAGGAGCAATTATTTAAGAACATGTTTATTTTAAAAAGGAAAATGAATTTATTTTAAAAGTTTGGTATCAAGGGCATGTTCATTTCATTGTCTTATGCATATTGATGCTTATCATGTTTAATGTTCATTGCATATCTTATTGTTTATTGCTATGCATGAGTTAAGGGGAGCTTCTTTGAAGCTTAACTTTAATCCATGCATATATACTCTATGAGTTTTGTCATCATCAAAAAGGGGGAGATTGTTGGCCCAGAGGCCTTCCACTCTAGTTTTGATGATGATTAGCTCATGTAGTTATAGTTTACTAATAATCTTATGATGTTTAGTTTCAGATACTTAACCAAGATATTAGTTGGTGATTAACTTCAACAAAGGTGTTTTGGAGCTTTCACATGGTGATTCAAGAGCCCGAGCGTCAAAGTTCATATCTAGCACTCGTTGGAGTCAAGCTCGGTGGATCACGTTTAGATCGAGTCGAATTGGTGACGGCGCTCTACAAGAAGACCTCGGTACATTGTTTAGTTTATAGTTTAGATCCATTGTTAAAGATTAGATAGTATGATATGCTCAAGTTCACAACACACACACTTGTTTAAGTTTCATATTTTGGTTTTCAGTTTTTGGTTTAACCGATCTTGGTTTTCATGAATAGATAGAATCAAAACAAGTTTACATGATTTAATGTATACTAGGTTTGTTCTATATACATCTATGCTTCAACTATTTAAACAAACTTAGTTTGATAGTCTATTTCATGAGTTTGGAGTTTTGGTATTTTAACAAAACTTATTTTCGGATTTAATGTCAAAAACATTGATATATATATCTATTTCATGTATATTGGATTATATCCATATACAACATGCTTCAAGTTGTTTCAATATCATATTTTTGTATTTGGATGAGTTTTGACAAAACGATTTTCCAATTCAAAAATTCAAGTTTTGGAAAATACGGATTTTGATTTTCAGCAAAATTTGTAAGTCACAAAAATGGTTCAAATTGTTTGAAATATGTGTTGAATTTACTCAAACATGTTTGTATATCAAAGTATTATACTGAAACTATTTTTGTGGATTTTTAGAGATTTTATGGGACTTTATCAAAGGAAAAATACCAAATTTTCAATCCCTTATTAGTCTTGTTCTGGCTTCTGCCGGTCGACCGGACCGGTCGACCGAGCTAGGAGTCGGTCGACCGAGTCGATCGACCGACGTGCACAGAACGTGCACGCCAGTTTGGCTAGGGGGCCAGTCGACCAACCCGGTCGACCGGGTCGGTCGACCGGCAGAGAGCTCTGCTCTCTGTTCCAGGCCACGGTCGACCGGGCCGGTCGATCGCTGCCCCAACGGTCAGAAATTTGACCGTTGGCGGTCGACCGGGCCGGTCGACCGACAGCCGTCCAGGCAGCTGACTGGACCCCAACTGCTAGATTTTTTTCTTGGCCTATATATTGGGGTTCTTTAGGGTGTTTTGGACAGAATTTCAAGAGCCAAAAATTCCTATACTCTCTAGTGTTTTTATACAAGTTTTAAAAGAGTTTCGGGCTTTAAAGTTTACATTTGATTTGGTGTTTTTATAGGGTTTGGAAAATCAAAGAAAAGTGATTTTGGGAAAAGTATTTTGGTTCATCTTCTTCATCCTTATTTCTAGTTTTTTCCCAAGGATTTTCTTTAAGTATTTATTTTCCATTCCTTGTTTTTTCTCACACTTTAGCCATATCTTCTATCCTCTCTATAGGATTTTTGTTTTGTGGGAAAAATAGTTTGTGGTTGTGAAAACCACCAAGTTGTAAACTTCCTTCATTGTGATATCCCTCTAGTGAGAGGAGATTGATTTGGTATCCCTCTATTGTGAGGTGATGTGAAAGTTGTGGTTAGCTCCCTCTAGTGTGAGGTGGAGATTGTGTTTGACTCCTTCTAGTGAGAGGTGGAGTTTGTGTTGGAATCCCTCAAGTGTGAGGTGATTGATTTGTATTGGCTAAGTGCCTACCCCTCTTGTGTGAGGTGGTTTTTGTGTTGTTTGTGCCTTGCCTCTGTGAGAGGTTGTATTGGTTGAGAGAGGAGTTGTGTACTCCCGGTCGTATTGCCCCAAATTCTCAGTTGAGGTTCCCTGTGTGGGAGTCCTGTGTAGACAAGTTAGTGAAAATCCTTCTGTGTGAAGGCGGGGACGTAGAGCTATGTGCTCGAACCTCGAAACAAATCTCGGTGTTTGCGTTTGATCCACTTTCTCTTACTCTCTCCCTTTTACATTGTGCCTTGCATCATTTCATATTGCTCATTCATATATTATATGCTTGGCTTGTTTGTGTGTGTCTTACTTGTGTTTAACCACGAGAGCTTCATATAGCGCCTCAACTCTTATTCATAGGAATCAAGAGGAGTTAGTCCAGAGCCCTTCATCAGGAATTCGGTTACACTCGTTGGTTACACTAAGTGTGTTGCAATTTAAGATTTTAATTTCTACATTTTGTTCATTAGATTAGCCGTACACCTATTCACCCCCCTAGGTGTACTTACAAAGATGACTAGAGAAGTCAATGTATTCAACCTAGAAAAACAACCTCGTAAGATAAGAGACCAAACGTTTGAGATAAACTTTGTTGAAAACAATTGTGATGAAGAAAGTGAAGCTATAAAGAATAAGTCTATGTTTCTTAATGAATTATTTAAGAATGAATGCAATTATATTAACGGGAAGACATATGTTGGAGATCCTAATTTTAGAGTCCCCTTTAAAAAAAGAAAATTTGATTTGAATATCCTCACTTTCGATGAGCCAATCAATGATATATCACATGAGAATATAATTCAAGAACCTCTGATTGACCTACTCTTTGAAAATCTCTTCGAAGAAGAACTCATGTGTTTGGATGAACCGGCTAGGGATATTTTGTTAATTATACACCTCTAGGGGAAAGTGTTGACTTAAGTTTTGAGGAGATGTATGGAACTGATTTAGAATTCTTAGGCATTCATGATGAAGAAGTTCCAACTGAGAAGTGTGATGGTGATCAATTTTTGAAAAATGGATGTAGAAATATGAGAAAGAAAAGCTTAAAGAAGGTGAGACTTGGGAGGAAGAAAGCTAAAATGACAAAAAGATTGGCCTCTCCACTATGCCCTATAAAGAGAATCCATTGGAATGATGGGAAGAGAGCTAGAGGGATGAGACCTAAAAAGATCTAGGTGTGGGAGAAACATGATGTTGTACATATTTTTTGTATACTATTATATATATATATATATATATATATATATATATATATATATATATATATATATATATATATATATATATATATATATATATATATATATATATATATATATATATATAATTTTTATGCACCTTTTTTACATTCCATTTCATGCAGCTATACATTTCTTTCATACATCGGGGACAATGCATGAGATAAGTGGTGGGGATGACTCTAACATGACTAATATAACTAAAAAGAAAAATATATATATATAAAAAAACTTTTTGAAAGAAAAGAACAATATTTTGATATATTATTTGTAAGAAATTAAGTTAATTTTAAGGAATAGGAAAAGCATAATTAGGATCTCTTATACTTGGTCAAAATAAGATGACTTGTTTGATTTTCAGGGTTAGGAAGGAAATTGGTGAAAGTAATTTAGTCTTGATCTTTACCTTGAAGAAATATGCACATTTTATGTACTTACACACTTAGGGTTCAAATATAAATATTCTTATGCCTTATAAAATATATATATACATACAAAAAATAAACAAATCTAATTATTTATTAGCTAGGTACTTTGGCCTAAGCAAGCCTTGGTATTTATGCAAAAGATAATTAGATAAGCTTGATATATATATCCTCTGATTCAGCTGGGTATTTGTGCCTCATGAAGCATAAGTATTCACACCTAAATGGGGTACATTTTATAAATAAAACCCTTGGTTTCGTGGCGTAGTTTGCCCGGGTGTTTAAGTTCTTAGGAGTATTTTCTCACCTGGTGCCCTAAGACTGTCCGGTTTGGATGTTACCGACTAAAGGCTCATTTCACGAACAGATTAGAAAGCCTAATGGAATTGAGGAATAAATACCACCAAAAATAAAAAAATAAGGCATAAGAGTTAATATTAAAGAACCCTTAGTCAAAACTTTACGGTCATGAAGGTGCATATAACTTAGGGTAAAATAATAGACTAGATGAGAAACACAATTTGACTCCTTACTTTGATTGATGACATATTTTTGAATAGAGGCTAAGTTTAGAAATGAAAATTTTGATTTTTCTATAACTTATAGATTACTTGAACTCTTACAACAATACCTCAAATATTTTTTATCTTTTCAAAATGCATTTCGAAAATACTAACATTTTTTTCTCTTTCTTTATGGATTTTGTGGGTGCAATCCACTGAAAACCCTCACGAGACAAAACTCGTCCTCTAGGGGTAACCTAAAGGTTTGATGGCTTGTTGCACATACTCAGTGCAATTGAGTGACCTAAGAAAGTGGTATAATTATTGATTAGGATTAGTTTTGATGTTTTGCTCGAAGGCGAGCAAAAGATAAGTGTGGGGGTGTGGTCGGTCACATATATTGCATACATATTGTCACATTATCATGTTTATTATCTATAAATCCTATAAATAAGTCTTATTTTTCTTTCTAAAGTGAAGACCAATTGCTAAAGGAAAGGGAAGAGAAACGAGCCTAAAAGCCCATCAAATTGTGATTTAATTCAGAATTAATTTGAAATCAGAAATCAGGGCAGATCATGACAAATCAGAGAGGTTGAAAACATATTAAAATGAATCTTCCCAAATCAATTTATTAAAGCCAAAGATCAAAGGCCGTTTCGTCAAATCTAAGAGCTGAAACGAAAAAACCAGCAGAAGATAAAGGCATATCAGTAAACTAGGGAGTACCACCAACCAGGTGTGGCCACCTGGCCACATGATAGGTAGTAAAAAGTGCATATTTATCACTACATTTACTATCACATTTTCATATTTATTCCTATAATGTTGCACTATTACTAATGTTTTATTATTTATTGTGTGCATGCCTTGAGTAATAAAAAATAAAGAAATAAAAGCCCAAAAGAAGCCCAAAAAGCCCATGTCCAAGCCCAATGCAAAAGTTGCAATTACCAAATGCCAAAATTGCAATTACCAAGTGCAAAAGTTGCAAATACTAAAAGAAGAGGGAAGGGATAGACTTCTACTCAACCCTAAACACTTGCAGGAAAAGAATAAAGATAAAAGGAGGAGAGTGCAAAGATGAAATTCATTTTAAAGAGATTTGGATTTAGGGTAACTTGCTTCCCAAGTTATCCCGAATTTTCCAAATAAAGAGCCAGGATGCCAGATCTAAAAGGATAGACCCAGATGGACGGACAAGAGGAGGCCACGCGCGAAAGTGCGTGGCTAGAAGCCACACTTTGGCTGCGGAAACGCGGCCCAAGCCGCGTTTCCGCGGCTTCCTGGATGAGGTTGACGTTTAGTTTTTGTGGGAGAGTTGTACTGGGACTCTACTTCCTATATCTCCTATAAATACCCCTGCAGAGCAACAGAGTCCAGTGCAGTACAGAGTCGAGGACAGAGAAAATTAAGGTTTTTCTTAGGCTAACTTGTGATTGTAATTTAGGTTTTTTTTAGTTTTCTTTTATGTAATTTTTGTAACTGAGAGGAGAGGATACTTTCATGGAGGAAGGAGATCAAGCTTGTACTGAGGTGACATCGGTGTAAGTAATCTTTTCTTTCATTGTTAATTGAATCAACTCAAAGTTTATTTTTGTTCATCTATTCTTGTTTTATTTTTGTTTCCCTCTGATGTCTTGCAATCCAAGAGAATCTGATAGCTTCGAGACTGCTTAGCCGTTGAAGTGCCCTTGATGGCCTATGGTGATGAACAAACCTTCTCTTGCTAGTATAGTTTGTCTTTTATTTTCGTAGTGTAGATCGAGAAGGGGGAAGATCCTATACGCCATGCTTGAATGCCTTCAAAGACAAGGTAAGCCGTTGCAACGGATCCAAAGTAAACAGGCCGAAGAGGTAAGTATGTTATTTTTTAATTTTTAGTTTTCTTTCTTTTAATTCTTTAGTTTAGATCACCAACATTTTCATCACTCTTTTCAATTTCTTGTATATAATCTATTTTCCATCTTCTTAATCTACCATCTTCTTCCTAATTTAATCACTTTAGAGAACTTACTAAACAAGCTTCCATCGCTAGTCCCTCCCTGTGGATCACGACCCGCATAACCACTTGCTATAGCGGTAGTATTGAGCACCATGCACTATTATTCTTAAAACTGAAATTCTATATTTTATGTGTAGGTAAAAACTCAATCAAAATTTTGGCGCCGTTGCCGGGGAGGGACGGTAAGTTTCTCTCTAAAAAAAACTAATTATTGATTTATTTATTCTTTCTGTTTGCAGGTTCGAAGAACAAGAAAAATAACAGCAGAAAAGGACATATAGCAACTCTGTGCCTCTGCCCTCGAAGGCAGAGCAACAGAGCCTACTACAGAGCCGCATTTACGCGGCAATAGCCGGGTTTCCGCGGCCTGAGTAGTTCACTACTTACTCGGTTTTCTGCAGGTTGCTGCAAATTGCAATTTTTGTTTACTGCTCTGTTAACTTTTCTCTGTAATCACCCTGCACACTGCTAATTAATTAACAGTAACCTATTTGTTGAGAAAATAAAAAAGATTAGACTCTTGCATCTTTGGCACGTGTCTATTTAATTTTTTAATTTTGTTGAAGAGTGCTGACGACAAGGTACGTTTGCATTGCATATAGATTAGGAAACACTCTTGGCTGATTTACTGCTTTTTGAGTGATTACTTATCTACTGCTTTACACGTACACAAAAAATTTTAAGGGCAAAACCCATTAACAAGATAAGGTGGGGATTTCATCACCCTTCCTTGGCCCACAAATCATCTCCGTCACACTCACAACCCTAACCCTAACTAAAAATGAGTAGACGTTGGCCCTAGGGACATCTCAGACTCAATTAGTAGATTATCCTAAGGGGGAACGGTGTTGAAATTTGACTCCTGTCAAATTAGTGTCTAGAAAGGGGATTGAGGGCCGAAAGCTCGAAGATTGGTGGTTATTTAATTAAGGAACGTCTTTGACGAAAAACCTCCCACCAATCTTGCCCTGACCTGGCTGATTAGCTTGTGGTCAAAGTCTACATTATACCTCCCGTGGACAGTTTAACCAGTTAGGAGTCGTCTAGGTCATAGGTCTACCCTAACTTAGATTAGATTTTTTTTTGTTGCTTATTGTTTGTTTTCTTTTTCTTTGTTTGTGTTTGTGATATGGCTTATAACAATATTTTTTTCAATTTTAATAATAATCCATATTACACCCAAACCTCTTTTTCGGATATTACCAACCCGGCATATCATAACTTTAACCAACCTAGTATGCCGGAATGGTCTTATCCGAATGAATATAACCCATACCCCCCATCTTATGACCATAATTTCCACAACAATTTCAACTCTTCACAGAGTCCATGGGGTTTCGCTTCCCCCGAGTCCAATCTTCAACCAACTTGTCCTCCTTATCCACAATATTTCCATGATTCATACTCAGATCCACCAGTTCATAATAGAAAATCATCTATTTTGGAAATGATGAGTATACATGAGTCCAAGCAACAATCACCATCAATCTTTGACATGATGATGTGTGAGTCCAAGCAACAATCACAGAATCTGACTGACTCACAATTTCATCACGAGTGTCATAACAACACTTCATCTTTTCAAGTCCAATCATAACAAAATGATGCACCAATTGACTATGAAAAGATGCTTGAAGCCATGACTCAGGCTAGAATCGCTCGTGATCATGAAATAGATATGATAGTTCAAACTTTATGTTCTCACCGTTCGGCCATTTCTGATTTTGCTAACCATTCTGTTAGAGTCGACGAGCCACATTGCTTTGGAAAATAAGATTCTATTTCAGTACAATCATTTGAACTTGCCCAAACTCCAATTTTTGAAAATGACATTGACAGTTTGGCAAGTTATTCCTTTCCTGAAATAGAACTTGAGCATGAATATGATCCTGACCCTCAACTTGGTTATTCAATTCTACTTCCTGATTCAATAATGACTCCGGTGTCTTTACCTGATTTCAATCTTTTTCCCGAGTCAACATTGGATCCTGTGCCAATTCATCATGAAATTGAATCACCCATTTTTGATGATCATATTGAACTTGACCAATTTTATAATTTTGAAAATCCCATGGATAAATTGGCAAGTTCTCATTTTTATGAAGTTGAACTCAATGAGATATGTGACCTTGATTCTCAAATTTATTGTGATCAAGTCCAAATTCTCGAATCAATATTGACTCCTATTTTGTTACCCGACTTAGGTAATATTTTAGAGTCAGTTTTGATTCCCACCCCTATCATTCCTGAACTTGAATCACCGATATTAAGTCACATTCCATTGTGAGAAAATAATTGTGGACTAGAGTTTCAACTTCCTGATTTGGACACACTTCTTGAACCAAGCTCGACTCCTGAACCCTTACTTGATTTAAGTTACTTTCCTGAGTCGGTATTCGTTCCCGTACTTCTGACATCCAAGTCAATCATTCCATCTTTTCACACTCCATTTTGGGACAAGGCGGTTGACACAATTGACTCTGAAAATAATTATGAAATTTGGAAATTTGATGGGGTGGAATTTTTAAAAAATGTTCATATAGACATCATTTTAGTGGGTTATACAAGAAAGATTTCTGGTGGGTTCCTATGAATTCCACGAAAAATAGATTGGGCCGCATTTCATGGACCAATTAGACCACCACCGGAACACCACCTTGAGGTAACATCTGCCTTCCCTTTCTTCTTTTTCATGCATACATGCATTCATTCATACATTGAGGACAATGCATGAGATAAGTGAGGGGGAGGGTTTACTAACATACTAACATAGGTAGATACTAAAAAAAAATTAAAAAAAATTAAAAAAAGGGGACAATACTTTGACTTATCTTTTAAAAGAAATCTAAGTTAGTCTTAAGAATTAGGAAAATCATGATTAGGATTTCTAAAAACTTGGTCAAAATAAATAAATTGTTGAATTTTTAGGTATAGGAGGGAAAATTGAATAATTAATTAGTCTTAATTTTTACCTTAATGAAATGTGCATACGTAATACACTTACACATCTAGGATTCTAAAACAAAGACTCTTGTGCCCTATAAAAAATAATACTAAAAAATATATATAAAATAAAAAAAATTCACTAATTAAGCTGAATACATGTGCCTCAAGAAGCATAAGTACTCACGCCTAAAGGTTATTTTATAAATAAAGTCCTTAGTTTTGTGGCCTAGTTCACTCGAATCCTTAAGTCCGTGGGGCGTTTTCTCACCCGGTGCCCTAAAACCGACCGGTTTGGGAGTCACCGACTTTAAGTTCGCTACATGGGTGGATTAGAAAGCCTAAGGAAACTAAGAAAAATTACTTATATATGTACTAATACATTTAATAGTCAATTAGTTAGGTATGAGGGCCTCAAAAAGCCTTGATACTTACACGAAAGAAAATTAGATAAGTTATACATATTAAAAAAAAAAGAAAATAACAATAAAGAGGCATGAGAGTCCAAGTGAAGGATGCATATGCTTTTGGTAACGAAAAAGACTATACAAAAATTCAATTTTGATTCTTACCTAAAATGGATAACAATTTACTATATAAAGACTAAGTTTAAGAATGAATAAAAATTATAATCCTAAAAACTTATAGACTACTTAGTCTATTCAAACGTATTTCAAATATTTTCCTTTTTATGAATTTTGTGGGTGTAATCCGCTGAAAACCCTCACAAGACAACACTCGTCCTCTAGGGTAACCTAGAGGTTTAACGGCTTGTTGCACATGCTAAGTACAACCGTGATTCCTACGAAAGTGAGTTAGGATAGATTAATTTTTCTTTTCTTTCTGATTTTTACTCGAGGACGAGCAAAAAGATAAGTGTGGGGGTGTGATGGTAGTAAAAAATGCATATTTATCACTACATTTACTATCACATTTTCATATTTATTCCTATAATGTTGCATTATTACTAATGTTTTATTATTTATTATGTGCAGGCCTTGAGTAATAAAAAATAAAGAAATAAAAGCCCAAAAGAAGCCCAAAAAGCCCATGTCCAAGTCCAATGCAAAAGTTGCAATTACCAAATGCCAAAATTGCAATTACCAAGTGCAAAATTTGCAAATACTAAAAGAAGAGGGAAGTGATAGACTTCTACTCAACCCTAAACACTTGCAGGACAAGGATAAAGATAAAAGGAAGAGAGTGCAAAGATGAAATTCGTTTTAAAGAGATTTAGATTTAGGGTAACTTGCTTCCCAAGTTATCTCGAATTTTCCAAATAAAGAGCCAGGATGCTAGATCTAAAAGGATAGACCCAGATGGACGGACCAGAGGAGGCCACGCACGAAAGCGCGTGGCCAGAAGCCACACTTTGGCCGCGGAAACGCGGCCCAAGCCGCGTTTCCGCGGCTCCCTGGATGAGGTTGACGTTCAGTTTTTGTGGAGAGTTGTACTGGGACTCTACTTCCTATATCTCCTATAAATACCCCTGCAGAGCAACAAAGTCCAGTGCAGTACAGAGTCGAGGACAGAGAAAAATTAGGGTTTTTCTTAGGCTAACTTGTAGATTGTAATTTAGGTTTTTTTTAGTTTTCTTTTATGTAATTTTGTAACTGAGAGGAGAGGATACTTTCATGGAGGAAGGAGATCAAGCTTGTACTGAGGTGACATCGGTGTAAGTAATCTTTTCTTCCATTGTTAATTGAATCAACTCAAAGTTTATTTTTGTTCTTCTATTCTTGTTTTATTTTTGTTTCCCTCTGATGTCTTGCAATCCAAGAGAATCTGATAGCTTCGAGACTGTTTAGCCGTTGAAGTGCCCTTGATGGCCTATGGTGATGAACAAACCTTCTCTTGCTAGTATAGTTTGTCTTTTATTTTCGTAGTGTAGATCGAGAAGGGGGAAGATCCTATACGCCATGCTTGAATGCCTTCAAAGACAAGGTAAGTCGTTGCAACGGATCCAAAGTAGACAGGCCGAAGAGGTAAGTATGTTATTTTTTAATTTTTAGTTTTCTTTCTTTTAATTCTTTAGTTTAGATCACCAACATCTTCATCACTCTTTTCAATTTCTTGTATATAATCTATTTTCCATCTTCTTAATCTACCATCTTCTTCCTAATTTAATCACTTTAGAGAACTTACTAAACAAGCTTCCATCGCTAGTCCCTCCCTGTGGATCACGACCCGCATAACCACTTGTTATAGCGGTAGTATTGAGCGCCATGCACTATTATTCTTAAAACTGAAATTCTATATTTTATGTGCAGGTAAAAACTCAATCACCACACCATGCCCACGAAAACATGGCCAAAGCCACCTTTTCGCGGCTTGGTTAGGTCAGTCGGGGGAGCGTTTGCTCCCCCTATCTTCGTACGACCTCTCCCATTTGATTTTTTTTCCTATAAATACTACATTCTATAGAGAAGAGAGTAGCGAAGACTAGGATTAGAATTCTTGTTCATTTTTAGGATTTTAGGGGTATTATTAGATAGTTCTGAGAAGCTGTATCTTATATTTACTTTTCAGTTTAAACCAGCAAAGAAAGAAGAGTGGAACTGAGTGTGTAATTCATCCTTGAAGTGATAATCAAAGGAGATTCAACTCGCTTATTCACTCGACTAAATTTGGTATGCCTATGTATTATTTTCATTCTCTTATTTGTTTTCATTTTATCATGAGTAACTAAACCATCTTCTGGGCTCACTAATTAATCTCTTCTACCTTCTTTCTCTTGATTGATTTTTATGAAAGCAACTCTCTTGGATCAGAATAATGCCTGAGTTAAACTTTGTTCTTGAAAGCACATGAGGATATTTTTCTTTTAAACTTGGACTTTCAAAGCACAATTATTTTTAAATTTTTTATTCCATACTTGCTTCTTCACGCTTGATAGTTTAACATTCAATTTTTAATGATGTGTTAAGAAAGGCCATAAGATTTAAACCAAAATCATCTTATTTGTTTTACTTGAACATTAAAAGAAACTAAAAGTTTTTGCCTATGATAAAAATGTTGCACCAAATTGTTCTTGAGATAAGTAAGTAGTTGAGTAGAAAATTAGTAAACTCAAATCTTTTTCCTATATTAAAAAGAACCAAACAATCTTCAACACTTTTTAAAGATCACTTTTTCAAAGCCTTCTCTAAGTTTTCAATTTTTCTTTTAATCATTTCCTTACTCTCCATTCTCTTTTTCAATATAAAAAAAAAAGAAAAATACCAACACCATTCTTTGTTATTTAACAATTCATCAAAAAGCTTCTATCGCATTCCTCTTCGTGGACATGATTCGTTAGCCTAAAGGTAAGTGGTAATTCTCATTGCTTTCAAACTCAATCAGAGAGCTTTGAGCTATGATCCCGTACTTGAGTACCCTTGAGCCATCAATACCTTTCTTTAGAGGAAGAACCTGTTACATCTTTTTGAACCCTAAAATGCACTCTTGAATTTGATTAGTACCAAATAACTTCATATGCTTTGTTATCATCAAAATACAAAATCGGAGATTGTAACTTTTGGGCCAACAATCTCCCCTTTTTTGATGATGATAAAACATATGAGTTATTTAAAAGAAAATCTAGGAAAGAGCTTTGTAAAAACTCTCCCTCAAGTTATGCTAGCTATCAAGTACAAGATATCAACAAGTTATATCATAAAGGCATAGTATAAGAGCATGATCAAACAAATATCAATAAATACTCAAATACCAATAAATACTCATAAATACTTCTCCCTGTTTTTGTCATGCATCAAAAAGGGTATGGAAAAACAACTAATAATTAATACATATATATATTTTATCAAAAGAAAAACTCATGAATCAACAATACAAATATTTAGCTCTCCACAAATGAATGAGAATCTGTTAAAATCAAGTGGCTTAGTAAAAATATCTGCTAGTTAAAAATCAGTTGAAACATAATCAATTTCAATATCACCTTTTTCATAGTGATCTCTAAGAAAGTGATATTGAATTTCTATGTGCATTGTCTTACTATATTGATTTGAATTTTATTCATATGAATAGTATTAGTATTATCACAAAATATTTTAATATGATCATAATGTAAATCATTGTCAAGAAGAATATGTTTCATCTAAAGGACTTGTGCACAACAAGCCCCAGCCGTAACATACTCCGCCTCGGCTGTTGAGAGGCTCCAGAATTTTGTTTCTTGGAAGACCATGAAACAAGACAATTTCCTAGAAATTGACAAGTTTCACTTGTACTCTTCTTATCCACTCTGCAACCGGCATAGTCAGTATCCGAAAAACTCGTCATGAAAAACTATCCGGTCTTCAGAAACCACAAGCGCATTCCAATAGTACCCTTAAGATATCTAATAATGCGTTTTACCGTAATCAAGTGGGACTCTTTAGGACAAGATTGAAATCTAGCACATAGACATACACTAAACATAATATCCGGCCTACTAACTATTAAATATAGTAAATTACCAATCATGCTCCTATAAAATTTAATGTCTACATTTATACCTTGTTCATCCTTTTCAAGTTTTGCTGTGATACCCATAGGAGTTTTGCTCATCTTTGCCCCTTCAAGTCCAAATTTCTTGATGAGTTTCCTTGTGTACTTAGATTGATTTATAAAAATCTCATTACTCCTTTGCTTGATTTGGAGTCCAAGGAAGTAGTTTAGCTCGCCCATCATAGACATCTCAAACTCATTCTTCATGCATGATTCAAAATCTTTGCAAAACTTTTCATTAGTAGATCCAAATATAATATAATCAACATAAATTTGAACACTGAGAATATTACTCTCTACATGTTTTGTTAACAAAGTGGCATCTATATTACCTTTTACAAAACTATTTGAAATAAAAAATGTTGAAAGTCTTTCATACTAAACTTTAGGAGCTTGTTTTAAATCATATAAAGCTTGTCTAATTTGCAAACAAAATCTGGATGTGTAGGATCAACAAACCCGGGGGTTGTTCAACATACACTTTCTCTTCAATAAAACCATTTAAAAATGCACTTTTGATATCCATTTGAAAAAGTTTGAAATCTTTATAAGAAGAAAAAGCAAGTGTAATCCGTATGGCTGTAAGCAGTGCTAGGGTGCAAAGGTTTCCTCAAAATCGATACCTTCAATTTGGGTGTAACCTTGGGCCACTAACCTAGCTTTATTTCTAATAACATTACCCGACTAATCCAACTTGTTCCTAAAAATCATTTAGTATAAATTGTTGGTCTAACATAGGGTCTAGGAACAACGTGTCAAACTTGATTGCGCTCAAATTAATTGAGCTCTTCTTGTATTGCAAGCAACCAATATGAGTCGCCCTCGGCTTCGAGGACGCTCTTTAGTTCAATATTAGAAATAAAAATAAAATAGCCACAAAAATCGAGTTTGAAGCGAGTAATTACCCCCTTTAATACATCACCTATGATGAGTTCCTTTGCGATAACTTGTAGCGATCTCCAATCTTTTGAAAGTAGTAGTGTTGGTGCCACTCAACCTCTTGAACTTCACCTTGTTTGTCAAGTTTTGGATTATCTTACTGGATAGGTGAGTCCTTCAAAGTTACTTTCTCCATGTCTTCACCTAAAGAATTAATCTCTACAATATTCTTAACAAAAGTATTAGATTCTTCAAACTTAATATGCATAGATTCTTCAATTGTCAAAGTAGATTTATTGAAGATTCTGTAAGTCTTACTAGTGTTAGAATAATCAACAAAAATAGCTTCAAAAGCTTTAGTATCAAATTCACCAAAGTTATCTTTGGTGTTTAAAACAAAATATTTGCATCCAAAAACTCGAAAGTAAGAAATATTAGGCTTTCTCAAATAGTAAATTTCAAAAGAAGTTTTGAAAGTTTTTTTACAAAATAAATTCTAGTTAATATGTAACATGAAGTGTTTACGGTTTTGGCCCATAAATATTGAGGGAATCCGTATTCACTAATCATTATCCTAACCATTTCTTGAAGAGTACGATTCTTTCTTTCAATGACTCCATTGTTGTTGTGGAGTTCTAGGATAAGACAATTCAAGCTTAATTATATTTCTTCATAATAAGTGATAAAAGAATGGTTAATGAATTCACCACTTCTATAACTTCTTATGCGTAAAAGTTCAAAATCTTTTTCTTTTTCAATCCTTTTTAGAAAAACATTAAAATGCGAAAAAAACTTGATCTTTATGTTCCAAAAAGAAAACCCATGTAAAACGAGAAAAATCGTTGATAAAAATAAAAACAAAACGGTTTCCATTTAAACTCTTGGTTTTAGTAAGACCAAACAAATCCATGTGGCTTAACTCTAATGGTCTAAATGTTATGATATTCTTGATTGGTTTGAAAGTGGACTAGGTTTGTTTCCTAAGTTGGCATGCATCACAAATGCGATCGTTTTCAAACTTCAAGTAAGGAATACCCTTCACTGATTCCTTAGAGTTAAGTCTAGATAGATTGTCAAAAAATACATGGCCTAATCTTCTATACCATAACCAAGAATCCTCATTGAAAGCATTTAAACATGTATCATTACAATCTAAATTTAACATGTCAATAATATATACATTATTTTCACAAAATCCAAAAAAATGCAAGTATTAGTTTTACCATCTAAAACATTGCAAGAAGAATCATCAAAAATAACTTTAAAACCTCAACCACATAATTGACTAATACTAAAGAGGTTATGTTTGAGTCCATCAACTAAAACAACATTTTCTATTAATGGAGATGAACCAATTTTAATGTTACCTATACCGATAATGTTACCCTTTGAGTCATCTCCGAAGGTGACCGTGCCACCTTCTTGATATCTTGACAGGGTTGCAAAATTATTGATGTCACAAGTCATGTGTTTTGAGCAACCTCTATCAAGATACCACTGCTCCCTACGTCTAATGCATTGGTGTGTACCTACTGTAAATAATGAAGTTATTGATTTTAGTACCCATATTTCTTGGGTCATATAACGTTAGTACTTCGAACCCAAATATGATTATTAGAAGCATTTATACGATCAAAATAAAATTTAGCTAAGTGACTCTTTTGGCCACAATAAGTACATGAATAAACTCTACCATACATGAATGCAAATTGTGTATGATGAGCATGTGGAACATAAGCATGCTTAGTGTGTGATTTAAAAGTGTGAGCATGTGTAGTATGAATATGTCTCTTTGAAAATTTTTTTGGAAAATATGGCCTCTAATTTAGCTTTATCAAACTCACATTTTTTTTTAAACATTTCCAAAGTATTGATTTTAATTTTTAAAGTAGAAATTTCATTTTTATCAATCATGAAAAACTTTTCTTTACATGAAATCTTGTATGCATCAAAATCTTTTTGTGTGGAAAAAAGAGTGGGAGATAAATCATCCTTTTCTCTAGAAAGAGTGATAATTTTATTTTGAAGCACTTCATTTTCTTTTTTCATTTTTAGATATTTTTTCTTTAGAAAATCATAATTATTTAAAAGTTCTACAAATGCATCTCCTAATTCACCCATAGTTAAATAACAATCATCAAGAAATGGTTTAGAAATTACTTTAGATGTTTTATCGTTTGCCATAAAACACACGTTTACCGTGTCCAGCTCCTCTTCAGATTCACTTTCTGAATCTCATATAGGTTTGAAAGCTTTCTTCTTAAATGGTTTCTATGGCTTGTTTGAGGAAGATGGCTTGTTTTTGATATCCGACCATCATGTAATGATATGTCCGGGTTTCTGACAGTTGAAACAGATGATTTTCTTTTCCTTCTTTCCTTGTCATCGTCTCTTATTGTTGATCTTTGCCTTATTGTACATCCTCCTAACATTTCTTATAACGAGGGAAAGATTTTCATCATCTTCTACTTCTTCTTCATCGTGGAGATGGTGGGAGTAGACTTGAAGGCAATTATCTTCTTCTTTTGTGGTGGCGTTTCTTCTCTAGCCTTCTTCTCCATCTCATGGGTCTTAAGGTTACCGAGCCATCTCTTCTTTGTTGTTTAACTCTTTCAATGTAGTAGCTTTGACTTCCTATGAGGTTGGAAGTGCATGAATGACCTTCTGAACTTTTTTATCATTGTCAATGGCATCTCCTAAAGAAGTAAGACTATTAGTTATTTTAGTAAATTTTGTAACCATATCATCAATGGACTGATTTTCATGTATAGTGATGTTTTCATATTGGGAACGCAAAAGATTAATTTTATCCCTCTTGACTTGTGATGTTCCCTCTAAGTGACCACTAGGTGTGACCAAATCTCATAGGTGGATTTGCAATGAATGACCCTAGCTATGTCATCATCATTCAAGGCTCGAAGCAATGCATAATGTGCCTTTGCATTGGTATCAAACTCTTTGGTGGTAATATTAGACAAAGTGTTCTCATCACCAGTGGGTACACTAAAGGGCTTAGTCACCGCCTTTGCAATCCTACTTTCTAGGGATTGCAAAAAACACGATCATCTTAACCTTTCATATGGAAAAGTTAAGGCCATCAAACTTGGGAGGGGTCTTAATACCTTCAGCCATTTTTACTATAGTGGATGAGAATGAAGATGTCAATGAAATGATTAGCACCTAGAATCTCTCTAAGGTTGTTAATCGAAAAACTAGAAACCTGGCTCTGATACCAATTGAAATTATACCTAGAGGGGGGTGAATAGGTATATAACTAATCAAATGAAAATTCTAAACAATATAATATGAAATAATGTAACTGATCACTCAAAACAAGACTTAAAATCGAATTCCCCGTGAAGGGCTCTGAACTTCTCCTCGTAATTTCTCTAGATAAGAGTTGATGTGCTCAATTTCTATCTTGTTGAGATGAGTATTAATCGACAAAAAAAATGAATGATAAATAAGTAAATAGAGACAATAAAGCAATCGCAGACAAAAAGATTTGTTCCGATGTTCGAGCCACCACTCTACGTCCCCGCCTTCACCTCCGTGAAGGATTTCACTATCCACTATTGGATCCTCCATAAAGGAACCTTACAATAAGGAATTACAATCACTCAGAGTACACAACTCCCCAACTCAATCCTTTACACCAGAGGCAGCAAAAAGCCAATTGAGATAACAAGTTCTGGGTGATCAAGAGATCACAAACACTCTCTTTACAACTCTCTTATAAAAACCCTATAGAGTAAAATGTAAACATGAAGCTCAGGGATGTAAGTGAGAGTGAAAATCAGAAAAGAGAGATTTTAAGAGCAAAAAAGCTCAATTAAGACTTTGAATAAGAGCACAAAAGAAAACTTGAAACTTTTTCTCCTTGAAAGCAAAAACTAGATTTTCAATGGAATTTGATGCTGTGTAATATTCAATCCCAATGGCCCTTTATATAGGTTTTAGAAAAACACTTTTAGAATAGTTTTACCAGGTCTAAAAGGAAGAAATTGACCCTAGAAATTCAACTTTCCATGTTTTAAAAAAAACATGTTTAAAAACAGATTTTAAAAACTAGTCATTACTGCCAATCTGGTAGTGTGTTAGTCGACCGACTGGTCGACCGGCCATTCAAAAAAATTTAACCATTGGCTCTTGTCGACCGGTCGGTCGACCGTGTTTAACTGAGACCAAACTAGTTATAGTCAGTTGACCGCCCGGTCGACCACAATAAGGGACTGGTCGACCGGTCGGTCGACCGGGAATGTGCACAACATGCACACCACAATTGTCAGAGCTTCGGTCGATCGTGCGGCCGACCGTTCTGGCCTATAATAGGCACGTTCGATAGCCCAGTCAACCGACCTAGGCCAAAAACTGGGTCAAGGTATTTTTGAAGATAAAGAAACTTTTCAAATAATTTTTGTTTGAATATTGGAAGAGAGAAGACATGTATAGTCATGAGATACAAGTTCTAAACTGAGATAGAAATTTTTTAAGAAAATGTGGAGCAAGTATCAAAATCAAGCATGTCAAAACCATACTTTTGACAATGTGCACTTTTGTGTGTGTGTGTATATCTTTGAGCCTCAAATCTATATTCTACACTTTAACAACCTAGTTTCTTATAAGGTTCTAACTGACTATAAGAATCATTAAGCGGGCTTCTTTAATAGTGACGTTTGAGCGATGTTGAGAGCTTTGAGCTACGATCCTATACTTGAGTACCCTTGAGCCATCAACACCTTCTTTTAGAGGAAGAAACCTGTTAGATCTTTTTGAACACTGAAATACACTCTTGAACTTGATTAGTATCAAATAACGTAATATGCTTTGTTATCATCAAAATACAAAAGCGGGGATTGTAACATTTAGGCCGACATAAAGAACAATCTCCCATTGTGGAGAAAGGAGAAGTTTTTGCAGAAAAGTCAGTGGATGTCTCAAAAGGATCTATAAAGAGGGGAGTCAAAGAATGGAAGCGCGTCGAAAGAGACCGTGATGATTCCGACTTTGTTTACCCAAAACAATCAAAGAAATCATGTAAGGAGAAAATTCCACAGGCTCAGGCAGAAATAAATAACCCTGACTTTAACACATCAAAGAAAGGCAAAAGTCAGTTAAGATTTAGAGATCTAAATGAAAGTATTCTGTACAATTACTTGGAGCCACATAAAGAAACAATCATCAAAAAAAATCGACTAAGTCACCTGTGAGTTAGTGAATTTCTTTCTTATTTTTTTACAAATTATTTCTTACTTCTGTCAAAAATGTTCAAATTGATTTAGTTGCAGTTATAATATAATCATTAAATTCTTAATTTTTACAATAACTAATTCATATTATTAACTCTAAAATATTTGCTATTTGCAGTGCTATTGCATACCGTAATCCAGCTAATAAAATGTATATTACTAAAAATGACATAGAAGATCTATTATTTAAGAAAGATTTAGATGCAAATATCATTCATTTTTACATGAAGCATCTATAAAAAAAAGTTGTATGAAAAGCTTATTCTTTCACAGTGAAATATGGGTAAATCTTACTTCCTTATTTAAAAATTTTTTCATAACAAAGTTTTTCATCTGTCAGACTGTGAACTTGAATCAAAAACTGCGACTTTAGTCGCAGTCTTATTGTCATTCTGCATTCATATAACTGTGACCTTGGTCATAGTATAGTAATAATTCAATGACATGGTATTGTTATATTCATGATGCTAGGAGAGACAAATTTTTTATATTTTAATGCATTATATTTCTTGTAGTTTATAATTATAATCTTTAATGTTTGTTTCGTCTAATTTTGACAGCATGGCATTGTATGTAAAAGAAGTGATTTTGAAGGATATTTCATATAAAATAAAATGAAAGATTGCAATAGTGACACATAGTATATATTATTCCTGATCAGTCAAAAACACAGTGTTGATGATGTTGGATTCCACTAGACTTTATTGATTTTTAATTGCCAAATATAATAGTGAATTTTTTACACCTTTTTGATTCATGTGGATAAATCCAGCAGCGTCTTAAAATTGTACCAGTCTGATGCTAGAACTATGTTAACTCAATTTTGATTATACAATTTTTTTTTTATTGCGGATTCAATTGTATTAAAACTAAATGTTGTTATTTACTTTTGTAAATGCAGAAAGAAAGACTATTAAAAATTTTTGAAACTAATTTCATTAAAAATATGAAAAAATGTTATATTAAGTATGCAAAATGTTCCCAATAGGTTAACAGGTAAATTTAGTTTGTAAGAATTATTGATTTTTATTTCTTATTATAGAAAAAGATTAATCTCAAATTTATTTATTTTTCATATTTTGACAGTGTGGATTGCATTATATATGTATGCAAATACATCAAATGTATAGCATATGGTGTGCCTTAGATAGTTAATGTTGTAACCGGTGCAGCCGTACAGAAACTAAGAGGTGAAATTGCATACGTGTTACTCGCAGATAAAGAAAAAAGTTGGGATGAAGAAACTGAAATGATTAGAAAAATGCAATTTGAATAGTGACATGTAAGATTTTTTTATTATAAACGTAAACCGTACAAAAATAAATGAATGTATTGTTTAATGAATTATTTTTTACATATTTTTTACTGGTAATAAGGACTGCGACCAAGCTCACAGTTATTTATAAATCAGATATTATTTATTAAGCGGATCTATTGGACAATAACTGATGCCATTTTAAATCAATTGCGATTATGATCACATTATGTACTCATAAATTCTATATTCTCATTATACATCAGAAATATGACACAAGTCGCAGTACACATAGAGTACATAAAAAAGTACTCTCATTAAGCACTTTGATCTTAGTCGCGGTCTTTATTATTGATACACATTTTATAATATTTTCTTAAGTTTATAAAATCCGAAAAAGGTCGCATTCCTAACATTCATATATTATTAAAACTAGATTAGGACTGTGACCATGATCACAATCCTTAAATATTTTATGTCTTTCTATCCTATATTTTGACTGTGACCTAAGTCACAGTCAGTAAAATCCTATTTATGACGATGCTGCGACCATGGTTGCTAAACAATAGTAAAAATTAATAGGGATACAGGAAGGTGATGAAACATAATAAAATTAAATATCTTTAAAGAAAAAGGTCAATGAAAGTTAATTTGTAATTTATGTCATAAAAATCTGAAAATATTTAGTCTTGGGGTCCTCCCTCCATAAATGCTTCAATTAAATATTTGAATTTTTTATCTAATTTTTTAAATCTTAACCGTCACCTAATACTTATTCTTGTTGTTCATGGCATTTAAGAGTATTAGCCTTTTGAACTGCCTATAAGTATTATATATTAAAGATCTCATTTCTAAAAAAATAACAGTCACAATTTCTTTCTAAACTTCCTTACGAATTTTATCGTTGAAACATGTCTTCCTCATCTTCTTCCTCTGAACACAGCAAGTCATCTGATGATGAATGTGACATTTATTCAAGCATGCCTTATTGATAAGGATTAGAGGAAGAGCTCGATATTGATGACCCATTCTAAGAGTTCATTGACGAACTGAAGTACCCTCCAAAAAAGAAGGTAAACGAGGAGAAGAACAAGGGGTCAACGAGGATGAAGAGGACGAAAGCAAGCAGGAAAAAGAAGACCAGCAGAACGAAGAAGATGATTCTGATTATGATGGTGATGACGAGGATGACTAAGATTTTCTTTTCTTTTTATAATCACCTTCATTTTGTCTTCTTTCTAGGGCTTATAATGCCCTTTTGTGTAAGGTCTCTTTCTGACAAAATTGTGACATAAATAATATTTTCTACTTTCTTAAATTTTACTCTCATGTTTTTTTATATACATATGCAAGTATGTATCCTCAGTGATTTTTATTTCGCAGTGATCTTTGAATGGTTTTGTAAATACTGTTAAAATGGTCGCAGACATAATATATAATTTGCAATTTATGTCATCATACAATGAGAAATATAATCATTTACTATAAAGAAATACAATCATTTACTACAGAACAATATAAATTTTTATTAAGAAGTTAACTATGGTCGCATTCTGTGATTTAAATGAAATATTTACATTTTTCATACAGACTGCGACCAACATCATAGTGAACCTTAATATATAAAACTATAATAATACAGTGAATCTAGTCGCAGACAGTAAAATAAGTCAAAGTTTTCTGATCCAATAGTTGATTAACTGATTTCAAAAAATCAAAAAGATGGATTGAAATAAATCATATTAAGTAAAATAAGATCGCAGTCTTCAGTTAAATATATCCTCTTAATTAAAATACTACAACTATGATCGCAGTCTATAATTAACTATATTTATAATTAATATTGTGACCATATTCACAGTCTTAATAAAAAACTCTTCAGTTAAATATACTATATCAAGTAAAAATAGTGACTATGTTGGCATTCCATTATAAACTATAATGATATATGAAACTGTGGCTATGTTCGCAGTCCTGACCAAACACTTTGGTCGTAGTATACTCAATCAAGTTAAAAATTGCGACCATGATTGCAATTCAAAAGTTAACCACATCGACAACTGATACTGCGATCATGGTCGTAGTATTCTCAAATAGTATGTTCAACTATATTCAACCAAATTAAAAAACTGTAACTATGGACCATGTGTGTAATAGAAATGCAAAATTTTTATTGTATTAAAATTGTGACAACAGTCGCACTGAAAAATAAATATATAAAATATTAAGTTAATTGCGACTCTGATTACAGTTCAATAAGATCCTTTTTACATTTAAACTGCAACTTTGGTCACATTCTTCACAAAGCGATAAAGATCGGTATATAAAGTTCTGTGAAAAGAAATAATTTGTATCACATTTAACGCACGATACAATTTATTTCAAAATATTCTTAGTAAAATAAACTCCTACTTCCTTCTTAGTTGCTATAATCTGATACTATTTTCTCTGCGAATAAAAAAAAAAAATCAATTCATGTGATAATGAAAAAACATGCACAGAAAAAATAAATAATTAATTAATGTAAATGTTTGGAACAGAAAATTAAAATGTATATGGTATAAGAGAAACGTGTCACGCCAATAATGGACAACCAACCCTGTAATGGCTCAATTGTTAACAGCTTTCACATTTACACTGTTTCACTCCTTCTGTGATAGAAAATCTTAAAATCCAGACTTTATCCTGAATGTACTTTTGGGCCTCTCCTTTGTAGCCACAGGACTAAGAGAATCGCGGATTATTATTTCTTTATCATCTTTCAATACCACCACTGAAGCACTAGACTCAATATTAGTTTCACTCGGCGATGGTTGATTATTTAATATCTTGGATTTGAAGTCCTTATTGGTTTTCATCCTAAATCCTTCCAACACACCATTCAACTTGGAGATAATATTCAAATCAGATACATTTCAAGAATTGCATTAAGTTTAGATCGAAGTAACCACAATCTTACAGTTCCTCACAGATCTGTATTATCTTTATTTTGACATATTTTCTTAGCATTTTCAATTCTAACATTCATGTATGATGCATCCAATTTCATCTCTATAATATATAAGATTCTGGAATATAAGTAACATGATTGCACCACAAGATGCACAGAATATCTTTACAAAAGATCCCTTCAATTTCAAATAAGGTACAACTACACATAACATGAAGCTCACCGCAAATCTCATAACTGACTTTGTTCCTTTATATTTGGATTCAAAAAAGTCACCAACTAAATAAGTTATTCTTGAGCC
Source organism: Agave tequilana (assembly GCA_038442645.1). NCBI lineage: Eukaryota > Viridiplantae > Streptophyta > Magnoliopsida > Asparagales > Asparagaceae > Agave > Agave tequilana. The sequence continues at coordinate 35,042 of JAVJIF010006781.1, forward strand.
TTCATTTTTCAACTTTTCGAAAAATAGTGTCATTACAACTGTTCATTCTTTTTGAAAAAACTTAAAAATCTTCTTAGTATAAAACTTCACAACTTGTACTACATATGAATTTGGGGTACAAGTAGGCACACAATTTAAACACAAAAGTCACTTGAAATTCAGATCTACGATGAGCAGCGACAGCTTTATCATATTGGTTGACAAACTCAACAAGTTCTTTGTTTGCATTCACGAACCCATCAAAAAAAAATTAATACTGTCGAACTTTGACTAGTTGTCATTCCCGCCCAAAAATTGTCTTTCAGATAAACTTCCACCCATTATTTTCGCAATCTATACATCTTTACCAACCAACTATCTTCTTCATTTATATCATATTTTTGCTTTGTCTCTCTCCAACGTTCCTCACATGTGCTTATATCACGAGAGGAATACAAAATATTGAAATCAATGAAAAAATCATCTCTACATTTGTTCATCAAAGGGATTTGTTTCTCGATAATATATTTTTCTTATATGCCAAAAATAGAATCGGTGATGAGAATTAGGTAAAACTATCTTAATAGCTTCACCTATCTGGGCATCTTCATCGGTAATGATCGCCTTTGGTACAATTTTGTGCATGTATTTGAGTCATTTCTTGAAAAGTCAAACAAATGTATTCCTTTGCTTATTTGCGAGCAATCCACAACTGAACAAAATAGATTGTTGATGATGATTCACTCCTGTGAATGGAGCAAAAGGTAGGTTCAGACGATTAGTCTTGTATATTGTGTCAAAAACTACAATGTCAGAAAAACTTAAATAATAAGATCTTGCTCTTTTGTCAGCCCAAAAGACACTTCGTAGTGTGCCCTCATGACAACCTCATTGCTAAGAAAAAAATCTGAATCTGATTTCTCTTGAAAATATTTAATGATAGAAATAAAATCCTGCTTAATATTTTTGTTCTTTTATCGGATATAATTAATACATTGTTGTGCACTTACTTATTCACAATCTTCTCCAAAATTCATTGCATTAACCACATGGGAAATATTAGAAGGACACATTCCTACATCATTTAAATTGGTCATAATGGTTATGCTCATCTTTGATCGATGTGTCTGATGAGAGTAAAAGTTGTTTGCCTAAAGGCCTGTCACTCTAGTTTTGATGATGATTAACTCATGTAGTTATGATACTAATGATCTTATATTTAATAAGTTTTAGATATTTATCAAGATTTTAGTCTGTGTTTATCTTCAATAAAAGATTCGAAGTCAAGCTTTGAAGCTATCACATGATGATTCAAGAGCTCGCGCTTCAAGATCGCATCAAGTACTCAAAAGAAGAGTCTAACTCATGGATCAAGTTTGGATCAAGTCAAGATGGAGAAAAAGATTTTCAAGAGAAGATTTTCAAGAAGATTTGTGTCCTTATTTATAAGTTCAAGATTTTTCTTTAGATAAAATATAAAGAATAGATTAGTTGTGGATTGCTCAAGCTCATATACACACATACAAAATTTATATAATGTCTTTTATGTGAAATGTTTTGTATTTTCGGTTTAACTGATTTAATTTCAAAAGATTATGCATACATAGTTTTTATTTCAATAGAATAAGTTTTATAATTTGCAATATGTGTTGGACTCTATCCACACATATTTGAGCTTCATATGTTTATAGAAACTTATTTCTATAAGTTATGGTTTATCAAGAATACATCTTTGTGTTTTTAGATTTTCAAGAATACAACTTTCAGTTTCATAAATAAAATTCATCAAAACAAGTTTAAATACTTTATATGTGTATTGGATTCATCCATATACATTGTTACTTCATATTGTTTAGATAACTTATTTTGATGAGTTTATATTATGTGTTTAAGTTTTGTATTTATCAAAACTTATTTTAGAGTTTATTGTCAAAAATAAGTATATTTCATTTACTATATGTATTGGATTATTTTCATACATACTATGCTTCAAATGTGTTTCAATATCTTGTTTTTGTATTTGCACAAGTTTTGAAAAAATCATATTTTCATTTAGAAGTTGGTTTTTGGAAAATACGATTTTTGTTTTAAGATTTAATTTCTATACCTAAAAAATAGTTCACTTATTTGTACTATGTGTTGATTTTTTATCACACATATTTGTACTTCAAAGTATTTATATAACTTATTTTTTTGAAATTTATTGGGATTTAATTAAATTTTTATGGATTTAATAATTTGGTTTTTAAATCATAAAATTTGGGTTTTGGTTGTTTGTGTTCGACCGACCGGTCGATCGAAGGCTGGATCGGTTGACCGATTGGTCAACCGACGTGCACACATGTGTCAGCCTAAAGTGCGGTCAACTGACCGGTCGACCGACTGGCTCAAGCCAACTCTTAGGCTTGGTTCGGTCGACCGAAAGAGAGTTAAACTCTCTGTGTGTTTGGGTGAGGTCGACCGGCAACCCCAACGGTCATAAAATTGACCATTGGGGACCGACAGACCAATCTGGCCCCCAACGGCTAGTTTTTGATAGCCTTTATAAAGAGGTCTTTTGGGCCAGCTTTTGGAGAAAATTTTTTCAAGTGTTTTCAAGAGCTCTTCACAGAGTTGCTCAACAAGTTTTTGGAGCTTCATTTTCATATCAAAAGAGAGTTTTTCAATAGTGATTCTCTTGAGTTTTCAAAAGCTTTTTCTTGAGTTTTTTTACCTCCAAATCTATCTAATTTTTCTCACACAAGCTTGAGCTTTTCATTACTATATCTGATCCTAATAGGATCCTTATTGTGAGAGTGTTTGTTAGTGATCAAAAGAAGGGATCACCAAATGTTCCACCATTTGTAATTGGAGGAATTGTAGAGGTTTCAGCCTCGACGAGCTTGCGAGTTCGCGAGTGTTGTTCTTGCGTGAACAAGTTAGGGACTTGCCGGTCCAAGAGTTCTTGAGGGAGCTCATTGTAGGCATTGCCGCACCGAGTGATCTTGCGGGATCGTTTATAGTAGAAATCCTTCATAGTGGTGAAGGCAGAGATCTAGAGCAAGTGGCTCGAACCTCGAAATAAATCTCTCATGTTTGTGATTACTCTCTCTCAACTCTCTTGTGTTTATATCTTACTTACTCTTAATTGTTTACATCTGTATATGCTTGATATTACTTGCGATTAATTGATATACATGTTTCGGATTGTTTGATATCTTGCATGCTCACATTGTTCATATTCTTTACATGCTTGATATTATGTTTGTGCTCACACTAGTATTGAACCAAAAGAGTTATAGTTGTACCTTTGCTCTTAATCTAGAGAAATCTTGAGGAGAAGTTCAGATCTCTTCACTGGGAATTCACTTTCACTCTTTGATTATATATTGTGTGATAATTTAGTTTGCATAATAGTTTTTAATTCCGCATAGTTTGACATTTGAGTAGCACATCCCCTATTCACCCTCTAGGTGATCTAAAAGTGATATCAGAGCTTGGTGCTCTTGATTTGGGTCTAACAACCTAGAGTTAAAGATCTTTTTGTTTGCTAATCACAATATTTGTACACACACATGGATTTCATTGAACCTCCTATGTTTGACATTCTTATCTTTCAAACTTGAAAAGTTAAGATGTCTATATACCTCAAAGCCTTGGTATTTATGTTTATCTTGCCACCATTAAACATTCATATTTTGTTAATGGCAAACATCTTGAGGCTAATGTAAAAACCATCCATGCTTTAAAGTCTATCCTAAATGATGATTATTTATCTAGAGTTTCTAACTTTAATTCAGCTTTTCTAGTAAGGAACACTCTTATGTCTCTTGGTGAACAAACGCAATATTACAAGGAGAGTGACTCAGATGAAAGAAATGCTACTTCCAATATGTGCCATATGGTCCATGGGGATGACCCCCTTGAGGTAAATTCCCATTCCGAGATTGATAATGATAATAAGATGCCATATGATGAACTTGCTATGGTTTGCTAAAAACTTCTTGAATAATATGATTTGTTAAAAGTTAAAAATAAGAAGTTAAAGAAAGAAAATAATTCTTTGTTAAATGATTCTTCAAAATTAAGTATTGTCTTGAAAGAAAATGAATTTTCGAATAAGGAAAATGTTTCCTTATCTTTAAAATTGAAAAAGAAAAAGATTCCTTTCAAAATATGTTAGAAGTTATTTCAAAAAAAATGAATTTTTTGAAAAATCAACTTGTTTGAATTTTCAAAGAAAAGGAGATTGTTTTGAAGGAAAATAATTTTTTGAAAAAGAAAATTGCTTTGAAGGAAAAAGAAAAGATTTTTTATTTCCAAAAAGAAAAATGATTTTGATTCCCTTGCTTGTTAGGCTTCTCATGCTCAAGTTTTTTTCTTCTAATATTAATAATGATATTTATATTTTGAAGAAGAATATTGATTGTTTGGGCTCCACTTTGAGCCAATTGCTATTAATCATTCTAAATTGGAATCTATATTTCGCAAGAAATAAATTTCACATATTCATGCACATACCCCATGACATACACCACATGCACACCATGCTCACACTCACACCGCCCATATGTATGCTAGAGTGTACACATGTACACATTGCAACCTCAAAGGCCATCTTGCAAAATTTTATTTTGATAGATTAAATTTTTTAAATTTTACAAACAAATATGTTTGACTTCCCAATGCTACTAACCCTCATAGACTCAAAAAGATATGGGTACAATTCACACCACTTGCTTTGATGTAGGTGTGGACTCTCACAAAACATGAGAGGATTGGTGTCTTAATAGTAGATGCAATTAGAGCTTGACGAACACATCATGGATGCATCACTATTAAGGAGTTTTGATGGGAGGATCACCTTGTTTTGGAGAAATGAATTGGCTACATTGACCAGAGGAAAACCGCGCACAAAAGTGTCTGTTTTGAAATCGATATTTAAAGCGTGTGTGCTTTGGCTTCCTCGATCTTCCGTTATAGAATAGAGACTAAAACGAGTCGAATCCATAAGGACGGGAGGCGATAGAAGCTTTACCGGTTGATTCACATGTGTGCTAAAAGTTCTTCAATATTTGAAAGAATGAAAAGAAAAGAAAGCAAAGAATGAAAAGAGAAGTACGGTGAAATACAAAGAAGTGGGAAACATAGAAAAGATTGTATTTGTGATTTTTGGTAAAACAAAATGGAAAGAAAGAAAACTCATGGCTACTAGCTACTAATGACTCCACTAACATACTAACCTCTTAGTGATAGTTACCTCACATGTATCTTTGGCAATCACTACTCCTTAGTTCAAGAGCATTATAAAGCATGACTCATATGTTAACTATCACATTAAAATTCAACCAACAAGTGCAAGCTACACTTAAATCATCAAAACCCAATAAGAGTAAGCATAAAATAAAGTAATGTTAACTTATTAGAGATTCAGATGTTAGAGTGTTAGATCCATCATCATGAGCCATCAATGGCTCTTGCAAGAGCAAGGCTAAGAGACTATTAGATTCATGTGGATTATCAAATAAGAAGTTAGACTAGTTAGTGGTTAGTAGTTAGTTGCCATGAGAGAAAAGTTAGCTACACATGTAAAAAGAGTTAGAGAGAAGAAAATAAAGATAGGGAAGAGAGCACCTTGCATAGATTATCATCTTATATTACAAGTACTCTTATTTCCTCACCATGTACCACTCTCTCTCCTATTATAAGATCTGAAAGAAATGAAAATTACAAAGGAAGAAGAAGAACTAACCTAAACTAAACTATCCTAAACTACAACATGGAAGAAACTACACTAAACTCTGCATATCTCCTAACTCCAGAACACAGGGGGTTTTTATAGGCACCAGGGAAGGAGGGCCAGGCTGACAACAGCTGACCAGAAGCACGGGCACAGCCGCGCCCGTACGGCCATGGAAACGCTTCAAAAGTCGCATTTCTGCGGCTCTTCTAGAGTTGCGCGCGCGGCGTGGCTCTTCTAGAGTCGCGCGCGCGGCGCCTTGTGCCGTGCGCTGTCCTCTGTCAGGTGGACGTCCCGGTTTCTGATTTTGGGCCCTTGGTTTTGACGAATCAGCTCTCCAAAATCAATGGCTATATTTTAGGACTTTAATCACCCATTAAATGGTGATTTAGGGTCTTCTTCTTCATTGCACACCATGGACCAAGAAACATGTAAGAGAGGTGTTTATTACCAGAATTTAATATGAAATAATTATGAAGATATGGTATGAAATATGTAGTTTTAGAGACTAATCATACCCTCACACTTATCTTTTACTCGTCCCGAGCAAAATAAAAAACTAAAGGAATTATTACACCACTTTCGCAGGTGACGGATTGCACTGAGCATGTGCAACAAGCCGTTAAACCTCTAGGTTTTTCCTAGAGGAGGAGTTTTGTTTCCTGAGGATTTTCAGCGGATTACACCAAGAAAGAAATCAAATGTTAGTATTTTTAAAATACATTTTGAAATAGAGAAAGTGTTGAAGTATTTTTGTGAAAATATAAGTGATCCAAGGTCATAGGTTAACCGAAAATTATGCTTTCTTAAACTAAGTCGAAATGCAAAATCTTGTTATAATTTAAATGTAAGAATTTAAAATTGAATTGATTCTTTGATCTTTTATAAAATTCTTAGAAAAATATGCACTTTGTGAACTGTGAAGATTTTTGGGATATCGACTCTATCTTTTATGCCATTGTTTTTTGTATATATATATATATATATATATATATATATATATATATATATATATATATATATATATATATATATATATATATATATTTCTTCCCTTAGTTTTCTAAGACTTTCTTATTTACCCGCGTAGTGAGCTTTAGTCGGTGACTCCCAAACCAGATGATCTTAGGGCACCAGATGAGAAAATGTCCCTCGGACTTAAGGACTCAAGTAAATAAGGCCACAAAACTAAAAGGGATTATTTTATTTTTATCCACTGTTTTAGGTGTGAATAATCTTGCTTCCTGAGGCATTTTATTATCATCATTTTTCTATAGTTTTTTATGGCATTTTCAGTCCTTGTTTCAATCCCAAAAATAGTGTAAGTGTGGAGTGCATAAATCTAAGGCAAAAAATTCAAGATCAAATTATCTTTCCAATTTTACTTCCTTATCCTAAAATTTAAATAAGATCTATTATTTTGACTTTGTTTAAAAATTCTTAATTTTAGGTCTTCCTAATTCCTAAGATAATCTTAATTTTCTTAAAAATAAATCAAAACTATTTACCTTGTTTTAAAAAGTTTTGTAAAAAGAAAAGTTTTTATATAAAAGAAAATTTTAAAAAGTTCCTAAAAAGAAGTGTACAAGAAAGAAAATTTAAAACTACCAATGTTAGTAAACTCTCCCCCACACTTATCTCATGCATTGTCCTCAATGCACCGTGAATGTGTATATACATGAAACAAATGGGAAGAGAAGGAAAATTACCTCATGGTGGTGGCTCCGGTGGTGGTCAGATTGGGCCAAGCGTTGTTACTCAATCAAGATATCATGGATCTTACAGTGACCTCTCTAGTACGACCCAGTAAAAGAATGATTGAATGAATGGTCTGAAATCACCTAGAGGGGGGGTGAATAGGTGATAATGCTAATCAATACACAAATAAAAACTTATGATGCAACAATCACCCAAAACAAGACTAGAAGCCGAATACCCCGTGAAGGGCTCTGAACTCCTTCCTCGTGATTCCTCTAGATAAGAGTTTGAGGTGCATATTGCAATCTTGTTGTATGAGTATATGATCGACAATATGAATATGAAACAAGAGTATATAGCAAACAATATGAAGAGCAAGTACAATGTAGCAATGAATATGTAGAGCAAGTAAATGATGCAATGAATAAGAAGCAATAAGTATAAGGTAAGGAATTAAAGCAAGAAGCAAGTAAACCAAACACAAACACCGAGAATTTTTCTGAGGTTCGAGCACCCAGCTCTACGTCCCCGCCTTCACCCAGAAGGATTTCTAACCACAATAACTTCACAAAGAGTTACAATCACATCAGAGTACCCAACTCCACAATCTCAAGTACAAGTATTCTCTTGGTGATCAAAAGACCACAAACTCTCTTTTGAAAAATCCTTTTCCCTTACAAAAGCCCTGTAGAATAATGAGTAGGATTGAAGCTCTAGTATTGTAAGTGGGAAAAAGAAAATGGAATTTTGAGAGCTTTAAAAACAAAACTTCAGAAAATGAGAGAGATTTTTCAGCATAAAAACTAAGGACAAAACTCCTTTGAAGGCCCTTAAACTTTTGAATATTTTTGCAAGTAATTGTTGTGAATCCCATAACCCTAATCACCCCTATTTATAGGATAGCGTTAGGGATTAAAGGGTAAACTAACAAAATAGTAATTAGAAAGTATTTGACCCAGAAAACAGCCCCTAAACTCGTTTAGAAACAAAAGAGACAAAATAAAACGTGTTTAAAAAATGTAGCCGTTATGGCAGAAAACACAGCCTCGGTCGACCGGGTTTCAAATAAAAAGAGCCGTTGCAGCCCACGGTCGACCGCTTGGTCGGTCGCAACAAACAGAGAGTTGCATGCTTACAGTCGGCCGAAGGTCGGTCGACTATAGTGGGGTCCCATCGACCGCACGGTCGACCGGGAAACATGCACACATGCACGCACCTAATGGTCAGAATCCCGGTCGACCGATCTGACCTGACATAGAGTCGGTCGACCGGCTGGTCAACCAGCTCAGGTCAAAAACTGAATTTTGAAAAGGATTCTGAGGAGATTTTGATGGTTTACAAAATAGTTTTGATCAGAACTATGTATAATACACAAACTTGAGTTTATAAGCAAAAGACTATATTTAAAAATATTTTGTACATATATATAGGAGAAATTTTTAGAAATGACATGTGCGCAAAAATTAGTGTGTGTAGGAATTTTGAGCTTCAAACCTATTCACTATTCTTTAACAAAACTATAAAACTAAAAACAAATCTAATGAAGTCTCTTGAGTAAAAATGAAGTCTTGAGCCATGTAATGCCTTACTAGAGCCTTCTCTTTTATGGACATTCCCTCTTATGCCATATGTCTTGTTTGCACCATGAGCCTAGAAAATCTTTGCAATAGCTAAGCAATGTCCTTCAAAAATGGTACTAACCTGAAACGTATTTTGAACAAACTTATTAGTACCATATAGCTTCTATTTGTTTTGTTATTATCAAAACTTTAAATAAATGGAGAGTGTAACCTCTTGGGCCAACAATCTCCCCCTTTTTGATGATGACAAAACAAATAGGCTATATCAAAAAGATATAAAGAGAGAGATAAAACTCCCCCTCAAATTATGCTATATTAAACAAGTAAAAGCAATTCAAAAACCATAAAGATCAATAATTTGAATTTTTAAATAGCAAGCAAAAACATGAAACATGAGACTAAAAACTCTTGCTAAAAACTCTAAAAACTTTTGCAAGAACCAAATACGATTGCAAAACTCAAATAAACCTCATATATAAGAAACTCATCATACCCATATTTCTCCCCCTTTTTGTCATACATCAAAAAGGGATAAAGACAAGAAAAACATTTTTATTCAATAACACAAACATTAAGTTCACCACATATAAAGAAAAATCTATTAAAATCAAGTGGTTTAGTGAAAATATCGGCAAGTTGCAAATCCGAAGAAACATAATCAATCTCTATATCACCTTTCTCAAAATGATCTCTAAGAAAGTGATATCTAATCTCAATGTGCTTAGTCTTACTATGTTGATTTGCATTCTTAGTCATATGAATAATACTAATATTATCACAAAATATTTTTATATGGTCATAATGCAAATCATAATCAAGGAGAGTATGTTTCATCCAAAGGACTTGTGCACAACAAGCCCCCGCCGCAACATACTCTGCCTCGGCGGTTGAGAGGGCTACCGAATTTTATTTCTTAGAGGACCATGAAACAAGACAATTACCAAGAAATTGACATGTCCCACTAGTACTCTTTCTATCCACTCTACAACCCGCATAGTCGGCATCCAAAAAAATCGTCATAGAAAAATCTCTGGTTTTCGGATACCAAAGACCCATTCTAATAGTGCCCTTAATATAACGAATTATGTGTTTTACCGCAATAAGATGAGACTCTTTAGGACATGATTGGAATCTAGCACAAAGACACACACTAAACATGATATCCGGCCTACTTGCCGTTAAATACAACAAGCTACCAATCATGCTTCTATATACTTAATATCAACACATTTACCTTGGTCATCCTTATCAAGCTTGGTTGTAGTTGCCATGGGAGTGTTGCAAACTTTCGAACCTTCAAGTCCAAATTTCTTTATGAGTTCCTTTGCATACTTGGCTTGACATATAAATATCCCATCCCGCATTTGCTTGATTTGGAATCAAGAAAGAAGTTTAATTCACCCATTGAAGACATTTCGAATTCACGTTGCATACACTTTTCAAATTCCTTGCACAAAAGCTCATTAGTAGAACCAAAAATTATATCATCAATGTAAATTTGCACTATAAGAATGTCATTATCAACATGCTTAGTAAATAATGTTGTGTCTACTTTGCTTTTAACAAAATCATTTGAAAGAAGAAAACTAGAAAGCCTTTCATACCAAGCTCTAGGAGCTTGCTTCAATCCATACAAAGCTTTATCAAGTTTAAAAACAAAATTAGGATGAACATGATCAATAAAACCGGGAGATTTTCAACATAAACTTCTTCATTTATAAAACTATTTAAAAATGCACTTTTCACATCCATTTGAAAAAGTTTAAAATTTTTAAAAGATGCAAAAGCTAGTGTCATTCATATGGCTTCAAACCGTGCTACGGGTGCAAAGGTCTCCTCAAAGTCAATTCCTTCAACTTGAGTGTAACCTTGGGCACTAACCTAGCTTTATTCCTAATAACATTTCCTGACTCATCCATCTTATTCCTAAAAATCCACTTAATACCAATTATTGGTCAATCGTGGGGTCTAGGAATAAGGTGTCAAACTTGGTTGCGCTCAAATTGATTGAGTTCTTCTTGCATAGCTAACAACTAATATGAGTCACCCTCGGCTTCGAGGATGTTTTTGGGTTCAAAATGAGAAATGAATGCAACATTACCACACAAGTCATGGAGTTTGGAGCGAGTTGTTACCCCTTTAGATACATCACCTATGATGAGATCCTTGGGATGATTTGTAGCAAATCTCCAATCTTTCGAAAGTGGTTGAGATTGTTCCACTTCTTCCTTTTGAACTTCACCAATAGGTTCTTGCTTTTCTTCTTGAATGTGTGAGTCCTTCAAGGAAATTTTCTCCATGTCCTTACCCAATGAGTCAATCTCTACAACATTCTCAACAACATTAGATTCTTCAAATTTAACTTGCATGGATTCTTCAATAGTAAGAGAGGATTTATTGAATACTCTATAAGCTTTGCTAGTAGTAGAATATCCAACAAATATTGCTTCATAAGCCTTAGCATCAAATTTACTCAAGTTGTCTTTAGTATTTAAAACAAAACACTTGCATCCAAAAACTTTGAAATATGAAACATTTGGTTTTCTTAAATGATAAATTTCAAAAGAAGTTTTGAAAGAATTTTTACACAAATAAATACGATTTGATATGTAGCATGCGGTGTTTACGGCCTCAGCCCATAGATATTGAGGGAGGTCATATTCACTTATCATAGTCCTAGCCATCTCTTGAAGGGTTCTATTCTTTCTTTCCACTACTCTATTTTGTTGTGGAGTTCTAGGATATGACATTTCATGCATGATTCCCTTTTCATCACAATAAGTCATAAAGAGTTGGTTAACAAACTCACCACCTCTATTACTTCTTATTTTCAAAATCGAAAAACCTTTTTCTTTTTCAACCCTTTTTCGAAAAATCTTAAAATGCGAAAAAGTTTGATCTTTGTGTTTCAAAAAGAACACCCAAGTGAAACGGGAAAAATCATCAACTAAAATAAAAGCATATCTACTACCATTTAAGCTTTTAGTTTTAGTTGGTCCAAAAGATCTATGTGAATTAATTCTAATGGCCTAGTTGACATGATATCCTTGATTGGTTTGAAAGAAGACTTGGTTTGTTTCCCAAGTTGGCACGCACCACAAATGCGGTCTTTTTTCAAACTTCAAGTAAGGAATACCCTTCACCAATTCCTTAGAATTAATCCTAGCAAGATGATCAAAGGATGCATGTCCTAATCTTCTATGCCAAAATCAAGAAGTCTCATCAAAAGCATTCAAGCATTTAGTAGAACAATCCAAATTAAGCATGTCAATGATATAGACATTATTATCACGAAAACCGGTGAGAATACAATCATTGATTTTACAATCAAAGATTTTGCAAGAGGAATCATCAAAATAACTTTAAGAGCACGATCACAAAGTTGACTTATACTAAGCAAGTTATGTTTAAGTCCATCAACTAAAACAACATTTTCTATAATAGGAGATGCATCAATTTGAATGTTACCTATACCGATGATTGTACCCTTGGAGTCATCTCCGAAGGTGACGGTGTCACCTTCAACGTACCTTGATAGGGTTGTAAAGTTGTTAATATCCCATGTCATATGTCTCGAACAACCACTATCAAGGTACCACCGCTCCTTACGTCTTGGAGCCTTGGTGTGTGCCTACATCAAATAATTTAGGACTTGATTTTGGTACCCATATTTTCTTGGGTCCTAAAGTGTTAGTATCATGAACCCACAAGATTATTAGATCTATTTATTTGATCATAGCAAAATTTAGCTAAGTGGCCATTTCGACCACAATAAGTACATCTATAAACTCTTCCATATTTAAATGCATAATGAGTGTGTGGCTTACTAGCATGTGACTTGTATGCATGAGTAGTTTTAACATGTGAAGTGTTGACATGATGAGCATTTTTAGCATGGGTTGTCTTAACATGTGGAGTGTGCTTCTTTGCAAACATTTCCTCTAATTTCTTAGTATTAAAAGCACAATCCTTTAAAACATTTTCAAATCAACAATTCTAGTTTTTAACAAAGAAATCTCATTTTCATCAACTTTTGGAAATTTTGCTTTACAAGCTACTTTTTAAGTACCAAATTCTCTTTTAGTTGAAACAAGATTAGAAAAAATTTCTTCCTTTTCTTTAGAAACAATTGCAAGTTGGTTTTTAAGCAACTCAATTTCCTTTTTCAATTTAGAGTGTTCTACCTTTTTGTCATCAGAGCTTTTAGAAAGTTCAACAAAGGCATGTTCTAATATTTCTCTACTTATTTCATTTTCTTCATCAAGAGGTTATAGGTTACCTTGGGTGTGTTTGCCATGAAACACATATCTGCCGTGTCCACCTCATCTTCGGACTCGCTTTCCGAATCCCAAGTGGCTTTGTATGCTTTCTTTTCAACCGGCCGTTTTTGCTTGAAGGAGGAAGTCACCTTTTTCTTGAAATCCGGGCAATCGGCCATAATGTGTCCGGGCTTCTGGCAATTATAGCATATGATTTTTCTCTCCTCCTTCCCTTCCAATTTCCTTCTAAAGTTGAGTTTACTCTTACGGTACATCCTCTTCACATTTCTTACTAGAAGAGATAGCTCCTCATCATCTTCTTCATCTTCTTCATCGTTGTCAATAGTGGAGGAAGACTTGAAAGCTATGGACTTCTTCTTTTGAGGTACCGATTCTTCTCTTCCCTTCTTTTTCATCTCATGAGTCTTAAGGTTTCCAATAAGACTTATGAGATCCATTTCATCTTTATCATTCAACTCCTTTAAGGTGGTAGCCTTGATCTCCCATGATGAAGGGAGAGATCAAATCACTTTGCGCACCTTTTGATCATTGCTTATATGATCACCTAAAGAGGAAAGAACATTGGTAATTTTAGTAAACCTTGTAATCATAGAATCAATAGATTCATCTTCAAGCATTTTAAAACTTTCATATTGGGACTTGACTTGTGATGTCCCCTCGTGTGTGACCAACAAGTGTTGCCAAATCTCATAGGCGGATTGGCAATGTATAACCCGTGTAAGATCATCCTCATTCAAGGCGGTGAGAAGGGAATTTTGGGCCTTAGAATTAGCCTCATATTCTTTGTAGGTAAAGTCGGACCAAGTGCTCTCCTCACTATCGGGTCTACTATAGGGTTTGGTCAAGGATTTAGCAACTAAACTACCTAGGGATTGTAGAAAGATAGTCATCCTAACCTTCCAAATGGGGAAATTGAGTCCATCAAATTTAGGAGGGTTTTGATGTTGTTGGCCATTTTTACTAGCGTATGAATAAAATAATGCAAGAGTGATTAGCAAATTTTTAGGATCTCTCTAAGGATGTTAAGCTACAAACTAGAGTCCTAGCTCTGATAACAATTGAAATCACCTAGAGGGGGGTGAATAGGTGATAATGCTAATCAATGCACAAATAAAAACTTATGATGCAACAATCACCCAAAACAGGACTAGAAGCCGAATACCCCATGAAGGGTTCTGAACTCCTTCCTCGTGATTCCTCTATATAAGAGTTTGAAGTGCGTATTGCAATCTCATTATATGAGTATATGATCGACAATATGAATATGAAAAAAGAGTATATAGCAAACAATATGAAGAGCAAGTACAATGTAGCAATGAATATGTAGAGCAAGTAAATGAAGCAATGAATAAGAAGCAATAAGTATAACGCAAGGAATTAAAGAAAGAAGCAAGTAAACCAAACGCAAACACCGAGAATTTTTCCGAGGTTCGAGCACCCAGCTCTACGTCCCCGCCTTCACCCAGAAGGATTTCTAACCACGATAACTTCACAAAGAGTTACAATTACACTGGAGTACCCAACTCCACAATCTCAAGTACAAGTATTCTCTTGGTGATCAAAAGACCACAAACTCTCTTTTGAAAAATCCTTTTCCCTTACAAAAGCCCTGTAGAACAATGAGTAAGATTGAATCTCTAGTATTGTAAGTGGGAAAAAGAAAATGGAATTTTGAGAGAGCTTTAAAAACAAAACTTCAGAAAATAAGAGAGATTTTTCAGCACAAAAACCAAGAACAAAACTCTTTTGAAGGCCCTTAAACTTTTGAATATTTTTGCAAGTAATTGTTGTGAATCCCATAACCCTAATCACCCTTATTTATAGGATAGAGCTAGGGATTAAAGGGTAAACTAACAAAATAGTAATTAGGAAGTATTTGACCCAGAAAACAGCCCCTAAACTCATTTAGAAACAAAAGAGACAAAATAAAACGTGTTTAAAAAATGTAGCCGTTATGGCAGAAAACACAACCTCGGTCGACCGGCCGGTCGACCGGCCGGTCGACTGGGTTTCAAATAAAAAGAGCCGTTGCAGCCCACGGTCGACCGCAACAAACAGAGAGTTGCATGCTTACAGTCGGCTGAAGGTCGGTCGACCGTAGTGGGGTCCGGTCGACCGTACGGTCGACCAGGAAACGTGCACACATGCACGCACCCAACGGTCAGAATCCCGGTCGACCGATCTGACCTGACATAGAGTCGGTCGACCGGCCGGTCGACCGGCTCAGGTCAAAAACTGAATTTTGAAAAGAATTTTGAGGAGATTTTGATGGTTTACAAAATAGTTTTGATCAGAACTATGTATAATACAAAAACTTGAGTTTATAAGCAAAAGACTATATTTAAAAATTTTTGTACATATATATAGGAGAATTTTTAGAAATGACATGTGCGCAAAAACTAGTGTGTGTAGGAATTTTGAGCTTCAAACCTATTCACTATTCTTTAACAAAACTATAAAACTAAAAACTAAAAACAAATCTAATGAAGTCTCTTGAGCAAAAATGAAGTCTTGAGCCATGTAATGCCTTGCTAGAGCCTTCTCTTTTATGGACATTCCCTCTTGTGCCATATGCCTTGTTTGCTCCATGAACCTAGAAAATCTTTGCAATAGTTAAGCGATGTCCTTCAAAAATGGTACTAACCTGAAACGTATCTTGAACAAACTAATTATGTCACGCCCCGCTTCCCAAATTACGGAATACAGGTACGTGACGATGGCCAGCAGATACTCATGAAGAGTGAAATCTCTTCCATGAGTATCTTAGGCTGTCAATAACAAGCAGGATAGCCTACATATATGCACATACAACCAAGCAAGCAGGATAAAATCACATATATAAAAAAACTGAATCATAAACAATATCATCCACTATATCTGAATAAAACACGTCAAGGAGGAAGCTGAACTCACCGGAGAACAGCGAAACCAGAATATGATCTACGAACAACTCTCTATACCAGCTTCCTGATCTAAATACTGAAAAATAATATAAGGTCCGTCAGAAGCGGACTAGCAAGAGTACACGAAGCAGGAAGGAGAGAATATGAAAACGTAGTAACATTAAGTAGGATATAAGAACAATATGTTTGGAAATATCAAGAACTGAATGTAATAACAGTAACAGGAATATTCAGAAGATAGATCATGTACAATAAGATCGCGCATGCATGGTGTGACATGTGTATAATGAACATGAAATATCCTGGACAAGTAATTGTCGTGTAACATAATCATAAAATCACAAGAACTCGAGATCACAAGATAAAACATCATGGTAGGTCCACGAATGTCATGTTGTCAAGATAATGCACGTCACATGAGTCAAGTGTCAGTATCTTAAAATACATGTCAGGTACTAAATCATTGAAGGCAATGAAGGATATGATGCAAGTGCATATGTCTGGCATATTTTATTATCCTAACTAATGCAACCATCCTGTGCCCCATCCGACAGGACAACTGCATATCAAACAAGTGATGCATTAGTGGATCCTGATAGCAGGGAGAAACAGTTCACTGTACTCAGGTATCATGTAACATGTAATAACAGGAGCGCGCATAAATAACAAGATCACGTGTGGCATCCAACCCATAAGGGTCGCCCTTCCAAGCACACCTCCCTGGATTTCCCCTGCTACAGTCTCCCCCAATAACCCTGGCTTGATTAATTTTATTAATTAAATGCAAATGCAAACGGTGTGCTACTCAGTGTTACAGGATCATGAATCTGTACCAAGAATATCAGTATTAGATGGTGAACACAATGTGTATCAAAATCACAGGACGATGTAGACAGTGACAATATCATGTGACAAATATATAGTTGTGCAAGTGATACCAGATGCATGCTAAGTAGTGCAAGTAATGTCAGTGACATGTAATCTAAAATGTCAAAGTAAAACGGTTAGGATCACGTGTCCATAATCCAATAAGATATCCTCGAATAATTACTCAGGATATAATGGTTAATTTCCTTGATTTATTTCCAGTAATATCAGAATCATAATATCAATCGATATTCAATCTTAACTATCAATTATCCAGTTAACCTCAAGATCCAAATCACAGTATTTATCATGATCAGTATAAATTTCATGTCAATAAATTAGTCTTCCACATGCAAGTAATCATGCAAATTTAAGTTGGATGCATGTATGTACAGGAACAAGATGCAAACTTGATATTTAAGGTAATAAAACACGATCACGAGACAGTATCGGTAATAAATCAAGGATAGAATAATTAGTCATATAATCGGAAGAGAAAAGCTGATATGTAAATATGATCACAGGATAGTGTTGATGATCATGCGATGTGATAACCATGATTTATAATTAAGAGACAGAATTAAGATCAAGATGAAAGTCAACGAGAGGAGAATCGTGTACACTTGCCTGATGTCGCGGGTCTGACTGTCCCTTAACAATAATTGGTATCGGGTCAAGTTTGCGAATTCGACGATGGAGACCTTAGCGCGTGGCGGAGCTCATCAGAGGTCGTCGAAGGTGGACTAGACCACGACCGTGGATGCGTGTGCAAAACGAGTAGGAGAGGAGCAAATATATACACTGCCACCTATACACGAAGCATAATTACATACACCTTACCATCACACTTAAACAATGCACCACATTATATATATTAATATATGCATGCCCATTCACGTCCACACCCATCCACACACAATTACTTATAACACATACTTAATTAAGACCTACTATATATATACAAAGGGTTCCGGCGTAGCGGTAAAGGCCGACCAAGGGGAGTGCACGCTTAAACATTATGCATTAACACATCCACCTCATCATCAAGTTACACCATCATGCAAGCACCCACATTATTATTTTTTCATTCTTTTTTTTAAAATTAAATATTTAAGCATTATTTTATTGGATTAAACTCTATTAATTCAAGAAAATCCTCAAAAATTCTCAAAAATAGAAGATGTTATCCTGAACATTGTTGTGAAGTCAGATTCCTGAAATTCATTCCCGATTGTTAATTAAAAATCCCAGAGTCCGCCTATGTCACCGATCGACCCCAAATTGAGATTCTTGTCCAATAATTCCCAAAAAATTCTAAAATTCTAGAAAAAATTATAAATAATGGAAAATAATATCTTGAGTTGAAATGACCTCAATTCGACTATCAGGATAATTAAATCATCACCAGATACCAGTATTGACATACGTATATTGGGAACCGAGGGTTACAATCCTACCCACCTTATGAAAAGAATTTCGTCCTCAAAATTCAGCCAGGCATCGACATATGAATCGAAGCTACCTCTACTGAGTTAGGATTGTCCTAGATCCGTAGCCGTGTCAATATGATATAACACAAAATCAAGTCAATCATGAGTCATGATCTAGCATATTCATCACCATAAGTCTGGGGATCGAATTGACTTTCCAGAGTTCATAATCGGTCATTCTTAATATTACTTTACTCCTTCGATCCACTATAGTCATATTCATCTGATAAGGTTACTCCAACCATTTATAAATCAAATCTTTAAGGTTATCAGTATCATAGTAACACAAATCTCAGACCCCACCGTCACTATTGAAAAATCATCAGTGACAGATAATGAATATAATGTAACAGTGGTGATAACAAGTGATAATTATAAAGTTGAGTTTTAAATTCATTAATCTTCATAAGAATTCAGATATATCTATTTCCTCCTTTCATCTATGATTCTCAAACAGAAGATCACAAAATTATCAAGGTATTCCAATTACAATGTTCTTGAAGGTCATAAGATTAACTCAACAACCTCAAACTATGATAGATATTCTTAAAATATTACTTAGGTCTGAAAACTTCAAGGTTCTAATCCTCAGAAACTAAATCCAAGCAATCTGATCCAAGGTATAGTCATATTTTGCCCAAGGCAATAGTTCCATTTATTGATCTGATTATCACTCCAAGATCCAATTCCTAAATAAATTATATATGGATGTGTTTTGATCATTATTTAATCCAGGCATAATTATTATCTTAAGTCTTACCTCTCATTATGATTCCCTTGTAGACATGTATCTCAAAAAGTTTCAGATCTAAAATTTCTTATAAAATTAACTGCCAGATAATTCGACAAAGATCCTCTCAATTATTCTTTTTCGTCCAAATAATCAGGTCAAGTCCTCAATATATCTATCCTCACTCTAAACCAAGAATAGTCTAATTAGACATGATCAAGCCGGACAGACTAGATATGAAGACTACATGGATGGAAGAGTCACATCAGGGTGATGGTTCAAGGGTTCTCAGGGAAAAGATTGTACAAGTATGGAGTCAAAGAAGGGAATCAATGACTGTTTACTCAGATAATTTCGTGGATGATTATCATATATGTGGCCTGATTGCATGTTTGGCATATAACTAACCTGGTTCTGATACCAACAAAACCATGTCACGCCCCGCTTCCCAAATTACGGAATACAAGTACGTGATGATGGCCAGCAGATACTCACGAAGAGTGAAATCTCTTCCATGAGTATCTTAGGCTGTCAATAACAAGCAGGATAGCCCACATATATGCACATACAACCAAGCACAAGGATAAAATCACATATATGAAAAACTGAATTATAAACAATATCATCCACTATATCTGAATAAAACAAGTCAAGGAGGAAACTGAACTCACCGGAGAACAGCGAAACCAGAATATGATCTACGAACAACTCTCTATACCAGCTTCCTGATCTAAATACTGAAAAATAATATAAAGGTCCGTCAGAAGCAGACTAGCAAGAGTACACGAAGCAGGAAGGAGAGAATATGAAAATGTAGTAACAATAAGTAGGATATAAGAACAATATGTTTGGAAATATCAAGAACTGAATGTAATAACAGTAACAGGAATATTCAGAAGATAGATCATGTACAATAAGATCGTGCATGCATGGTGTGACATGTGTATAATGAACATGAAATATCCTGGACAAGTAATTGTCGTGTAACATAATCAAAAGATCACAAGAACTCGAGATCACAAGATAAAACATCATGGTAGGTCCACGAATGTCATGTTGTCAAGATAATGCACGTCACATGAGTCAAGTGTCAGTATCTTAAAATACATGTCAGGTACTAAATCATTGAAGGCAATTAAGGATATGATGCAAGTACATATGTCTAGCATATTTTATTATCCTAACTAATGCAACCATCCTGTGCCCCATTCCACAGGACAACTGCATAACAAACAAGTGATGCGTTAGTGGATCCTGATAGCAGGGAGAAACAGTTCACTGTACTCAGGTATCATGTAACATGTAATAACAGGAGCGCGCATAAATAACAAGATCACGTGTGGCATCCAAACCCATAAGGGTCGCCCTTCCAAGCACACCTCCCTGGATTTCCCCTGCTACAGTCTCCCCAATAACCCCGGCTTGATTAATTTTATTAATTAAATGCAAATGCAAACGGTGTGCTACTCAGTGTTACAGGATCATGAATCTGTACCAAGAATATCAGTATTAGATGGTGAACACAATGTGTATCAAAATCACAGGACGATGTAGACAGTGACAATATCATGTGACAAATATATAGTTGTGCAAGTGATACCAGATGCATGCTAAATAGTGCAAGTAATGTCAGTGACATGTAATCTAAAATATCAAAGTAAAACAGTTAGGATCATGTGTCCATAATCCAATAAGATATCCTCGAATAATTACTCAGGATATAATGGTTAATTTCCTTGATTTATTTCCAGTAATATCATAATCACAATATCAATTGATATTCAATCTTAACTATCAATTATCCAGTTAACCTCAAGATCCAATTCACAGTATTTATCATGATCAGTATAAACTTTACGTCAATAAATTAGTCTTCCACATGCAAGTAATCATGCAAATTTAAGTTGGATGCATGTATGTATAGGAACAAGATGCAAACTTGATATGTAAGGTAATAAAACACGATCACGAGACAGTATCGGTAATAAATCAAGGATAGAATAATTAGTCATATAATCGGAAGAGAAAAGCTGATATGTAATATGATCACAGGATAGTGTTGATGATCATGCGATGTGATAACCATGATTTATAATTAAGAGACAGAATTAAGATCGAGATGAAAGTCAACGAGAGGAGAATCGTGTACATTTGCCTGATGTCGCGGGTCTGACTGTCCCTTAATAACAATTGGTATCGGGTCAAGTTTGCGAATTCGACGATGGAGACCTTAGCGCGTGGCGGAGCTCATCAGAGGTCGTCGAAGGTGGACTAGACCACGACCGTGGACGCGTGTGCAAAACGAGTAGGAGAGGAGCAAATATATACACTGCCACCTATACACGAAGCATAATTACATACACCTTACCATCACACTTAAACAATGCACCACATTATATATATTAATATATGCATGCCCATTCACGTCCACACCCATCCACACACAATTACTTATAACACATACTTAATTAAGACCTACTATATATACAAAGGGTTCCGGCGTGGCGGTAAAGGCCGACCAAGGGGAGTGCACGCTTAAACATTATGCATTAACACATTCACCTCATCATCAAGTTACACCATCATGCAAGCACCCACATTATTATTTTTTTCATTCTTTTTTTTAAAAATTAAATATTTAAGCATTATTTTATTAGATTAAACTCTATTAATTCAGAAAAATCCTCAAAAATTCTCAAAAATAGAAGATGTTATCTTGAACATTGTTGTGAAGTCAGATTCCTGAAATTCATTCCCGATTGTTAATTAAAAATCCCAGAGGCCGCCTATGTCACCGATCGACCCCAAATTGAGATTCTTGTCCAATAATTCCCAAAAAATTCTAAAATTCTAGAAAAAATTATAAATAATGGGAAATAATATCTTGAGGTTAAATGACCTCAATTCGACTATCAGGATAATTAAATCATCACCAGATACCAGTATTGACATACGTATATTGGGAACCGAGGGTTACATATTAGTACCATATAGCTTCTATTTGTTTTTTTATCATCAAAACTTTAAACAAATGGAGAGTGTAACCTCTTGGTCCAACAATCTCCCCCTTTTTGATGATGACAAAACAAATAGGCTATATAAAAAAGATATAAAGAGTGAGATAAAACTCCCCCTCAATTATGCTATATTAAACAAGTAAAAGCAATTCAAAAACCATAAAGATCAATAATTTGAATTTTTAAATAGCAAGCAAAAACATGAAACATGAGGCTAAAAACTCTTGCTAAAAACTCTAAAAACTTTTGCAAAAACCAAATACGCTTGCAAAACTCATATATACCTCATATACAAGAAACTCATCATACCCATATTTCTCCCCCTTTTTGTCATACATCAAAAGGGATAAAGAGACAAGAAAAACATTTTTATTCAATAACACAAACATTAAGTTCACCACAAATAAAGGAAAATCTATTAAAATCAAGTGGTTTAGAGAAAATATCGGCAAGTTGCAAATCCGAAGAAACATAATCAATCTCTATATCACCTTTCTCAAAATGATCTCTAAGAAAGTGATATCTAATCTCAATGTGCTTAGTCTTACTATGTTGATTTGCATTCTTAGTCATATGAATAGTACTAGTATTATCACAAAATATTTTTATATGGTCATAATGCAAATCATAATCAAGGAGAGTATGTTTCATCCAAAGGACTTGTGCACAACAAGCCCCCGCCGCAACATACTCTGCCCGGCGGTTGAGAGGGCTACCGAATTTTGTTTCTTAGAGGACCATGAAACAAGACAATTACCAAGAAATTGACATGTCCCACTATTACTCTTTCTATCCACTCTACAACCCGCATAGTCGGCATCCGAAAAACTCGTCATAGAAAAATCTCCGATTTTCGGATACCAAAGACCCATTCCAATAGTGCCCTTAATATAACGAATGATGCGTTTTACCGCAATAAGATGAGACTCTTTAGGACATGATTGGAATCTAGCATAAAGACACACACTAAACATGATATCCAGCCTACTTGCCGTTAAATACAACAAACTACCAATCATGCTTTTATATAACTTAATATCAACACATTTACCTTGGTCATCCTTATCAAGCTTGGTTGTAGTTGCCATGGGAGTGTTGCAAACTTTCGAACCTTCAAGTCTAAATTTCTTTATGAGTTCCTTTGCATACTTGGCTTGACGTATGAATATCCCATCCCGCATTTGCTTGATTTGGAGTCCAAGAAAGAAGTTTAATTCACCCATTGAAGACATTTCGAATTCACGTTGCATATACTTTTCAAATTCCTTGCACAAAAGCTCATTAGTAGAACCAAAAATTATATCATTAACGCAAATTTGCACTATAAGAATGTCATTATCAACATGCTTAGTAAATAATATTGTGTCTACTTTGCCTTTAACAAAATCATTTGAAAGAAGAAAACTAGAAAGCCTTTTATACCAAGCTCCAGGAGCTTGCTTCAATCCATACAAAGCTTTATCAAGTTTAAAAACAAAATTAGGATGAACATGATCAATAAAACCGGGAGGTTGTTCAACATAAACTTCTTCTTTTTATAAAACCATTTAAAATTGCACTTTTCACATCCATTTGAAAAAGTTTAAAATTTTTAAAAGATGCAAAAGCTAGTGTCATCCATATGGCTTCAAGCCGTGCTACGGGTGCAAAGGTCTCCTCAAAGTCAATTCCTTCAACTTGAGTGTAACCTTGGCCACTAACCTAGCTTTATTCCTAATAACATTTCCTGACTCATCCATTTTATTCCTAAAAATCCACTTTATACCAATTATTAGTCTATCGTGGGGTCTAGGAACATGGTGCCAAACTTGGTTGCGCTCAAATTGATTGAGTTCTTCTTGCATAGCTAACAACCAATATGAGTCACCCTCGGCTTCGAGGATGTTTTTGGGTTCAAAATGAGAAATGAATGCAACATTACCACACAAGTCATGGAGTTTGGAGCGAGTTGTTACCCCTTTAGATACATCACCTATGATGAGATCCTTGGAATGATTTGTAGCAAATCTCCAATCTTTCGGAAGTGGTTGAGATTGTTCCACTTCTTCCTTTTGAACTTCACCAGTAGGTTCTTGCTTTTCTTCTTGAATGGGTGAGTCCTTCAAAAAATTTTCTCCATTTCCTCACCCAATGAGTCAATCTCTACAACATTCTCAACAACAACATTAGATTCTTCAAATTTAACATGCATGGATTCTTCAATAGTAAGAGAGGATTTATTGAAACTCTATAAGCTTTGCTAGTAGTAGAATATCCAACAAATATTGCTTCATAAGCCTTAGCATCAAATTTACTCAAGTTGTCTTTAGTATTTAAAACAAAATACTTGCATCCAAAATTTTGAAATATGAAACATTTGGTTTTCTTAAATGATAATTTCAAAAGAAGTTTTGAAAGAATTTTTACACAAATAAATACGATTTGATATGTAGCATGCGGTGTTTACGGCCTCAGCCCATAGATATTGAGGGAGGTCATATTCACTTATCATAGTCTTAACCATCTCTTGAAGGGTTCTATTCTTTCTTTCCACTACTCCATTTTGTTATGGAGTTCTAGGACATGAAATTTCATGCATGATTCCCTTTTCATCACAATAAGTCATGAAGAGTTGGTTAACAAACTCACTACCTCTATCACTTCTTATTTTCAAAATCGAAAAACCTTTTTCTTTTTCAACCCTTTTTTTCGAAAAATCTTAAAATGCGAAAAAGTTTGATCTTTGTGTTCCAAAAAGAAAACCCAAGTGAAACGGGAAAAATCATCAACTAAAACAAAAGCATATCTACTACCATTTAAGCTTTTAGTTTTAGTTGGTCCAAAAAGATCCATGTGAATTAATTCTATTGGCCTAGTTGACATGATATCCTTGATTGGTTTGAAAGAAGACTTGGTTTGTTTCTCAAGTTAGCATGCACCACAAATGCGGTCTTTTTCAAACTTCAAGCAAGGAATACCCTTCACCAATTCCTTAGAATTGATCCTAGCAAGATGATCAAAGGATGCATGTCCTAATCTTCTATGCCAAAGCCAAGAAGTCTCATCAAAAGCATTCAAGTATTTAGTAGAATAATCAAAATTAAGCATGTCAATGATATAGACATTATTATCACAAAAACCAGTGAGAATACAATCATTGGTTTTACAGTCAAAGATTTTGCAAGAGGAATCATCAAAAACAACTTTAAGAGCACGATCAGAAAGTTGACTTATACTAAGCAAGTTATGTTTAAGTCCATCAACTAAAAAACATTTTCTATAATAGGAGATGCACCAATTTGAATGTTACCTATACCGATGATTGTGCACCAAGCGTTGTTACCCAATCAAGATATCATGGATCTTGCAGAAACCCACCAGTGACCTCTCTAGTACGACCAGTAAAAGAATGATTGAATGAATGGTTTGAAATCACCTAGAGGGGGGGTGAATAGGTGATAATGCTAATCAATGCACAAATAAAAACTTATGATGCAACAATCACCCAAAACAAGACTAGAAGCCGAATACCCCGTGAAGGGCTCTGAACTCCTTCGTCGTGATTCCTCTAGATAAGAGTTTGAGGTGCGTATTGCAATCTTGTTGTATGAGTATATGATCGACAATCTGAATATGAAACAAGAGTACATAGCAAACAATATGAAGAGCAAGTACAATGTAGCAATGAATATGTAGAGCAAGTAAATGAAGCAATGAATAAAAAGCAATAAGATAAGGCAAGGAATTAAAGCAAGAAGCAAGTAAACCAAACGCAAACACCGAGAATTTTTTTGAGGTTCGAGCACCCAGCTCTACGTCCCCGCCTTCACCCAGAAGGATTTCTAACCACTATAACTTCACAAAGAGTTACAATCACATCGGAATACCCAATTCCACAATCTCAAGTACAAGTATTCTCTTGGTGATCAAAAGACCACAACTCTCCTTTGAAAAATCCTTTTCCCTTACAAAAGCCCTGTAGAACAATGAGTAGGATTGAAGCTCTAGTATTGTAAGTGGGAAAAAGAAAATGGAATTTTGAGAGAGCTTTAAAAACAAAACTTCAGAAAATGAGAGAGATTTTTCAGCACAAAAACCAAGAATAAAACTCTTTTGAAGGCCCTTAAACTTTTGAATATTTTTGCAAGTAATTGTTGTGAATCCCATAACCCTAATCACCCTTATTTATAGGATAGAGCTAGGGATTAAAGGGTAAACTAACAAAATAGTAATTAGGAAGTATTTGAGCCAGAAAACAGCCCCTAAACTCGTTTAGAAACAAAAGAGACAAAATAAAACGTGTTTAAAAAATGTAGCCGTTATGGCAGAAAACACAGCCTTGGTCGACCGCCGGTCGACCGGGTTTCAAATAAAAGAGCCATTGCAGCCCACGGTTGACCGCTCGGTCGACCGCAACAAACAGAGAGTTGCACGCTTACAGTCGGCCGAAGGTCGGTCGACCGTAGTGGGGTCCAGTCGACCGCACGGTCGACCGGGAAACGTGGACACATGTACGCACCCAACGGTCAGAATCCCGGTCGACCGATCTGACCTAACATAGAGTCGGTCGACCGGTCGGTCGACTGGCTCAGGTCAAAAACTGAATTTTGAAAAGGATTTTGAGGAGATTTTGATGGTTTACAAAATAGTTTTGATCAAAACTATGTATAATACACAAACTTAAGTTTATAAGTAAAAGACTATATTTAAAAATATTTTGTATATATAGGAGAAATTTTTAGAAATGACATGTGCGCAAAAACTAGTGTGTGTAGGAATTTTGAGCTTCAAACCTATTCACTATTCTTTAACAAAACTATAAAACTAAAAACAAATCTAATGAAGTCTCTTGAGCAAAAATGTAGTCTTGAGCCATGTAATGCCTTGCTAGAGCCTTCTCTTTTAAGGACATTCTCTCTTGTGCCATATGCCTTATTTGCTCCATGAACCTAGAAAATCTTTGCAATAGCTAAGCAATGTCCTTCAAAAATGGTACTAACCTGAAACGTATCTTGAACAAACTTATTAGTACCATATAGCTTCTATTTGTTTTGTTATCATCAAAACTTTAAACAAAATAGAGAGTGTAACCTCTTGGGCCAACATGGTCTTTTTTAAAAAATTATCCCCATCTAATTTTCAATTTTCAAAAATTATTACCGAGTCATTTTCTTTAACATCCTTATCAAATAATGAAGTGTGATTTTAGAAGATGAATGATTTAGACTCAAATGGAACAGGAGTAAAAACTGACACCGACTCGGGAATTTGACTCAGATCAAGTCGAGAGTCAATAATGAAGTCGAAATTAGTTCAAAAATAGGGTCCAAACTAAAGAATTGATGTTCACACACTTTCCCCATCAATGAAGTGTGATCATAAGATATTGGTGATTCAATTTCATGGTGTACAGGTACAGGATTCAATGTTGATTCCAGAATAGAGAAAAAATCTGATAAAGATATCGGGGTCATTATTGAATCAAAAAGTGAAATGGAATCACTAACATAAGGCTCAAGATCACTTTCAAGCCAAGTTCAATTTCGGGAAAAGAATAACGTGCCAAAATGTCAAGGTGGTTCTCAAAATTTTTAGCAAGCTTAAATGGATGCAACGAAATTGAATCTTGATTTTCATCCACGGAAGGAATGCAAATGGATGAAATGATCGACTTAAGTTTAGGAAGTATGGGAATCAAAACTGGCTCAAGAACGTCACTTAGCTCAGGTAACACTACAGGAGTCGATATTGATTCAGTGAATGGAATCGAATCGCTAACTTGAAACTCAGGTTCACATTCATCTTCAAGTTCAATTTCAGGAAATGGATAACTTGCCGAAGTATCAGGAATTAGAAGTTGGTCAAGTTCAGGTTGGTTTGATGAAATTGAAGCTGGATTTCCAAAATGGCTGTAAATCACCTAGAGGGGGGGGTGAATAGGTGATAATGCTAATCTAGAAACTAAATGCGCTAAATGCGGAAGCTTAAAAACAAATTTGGAACACACTTAGTACAGCACACAAGTGTAGCCGAATTCCTCGTGAAGGGCTCTGGACTAACTCCTCTTGATTCCCCTAGATATGGGTTGAGGTGCTATATGAAGCTCTTGTGGTTAAGTACAAGTGAGGCACACACAAACAACCAAGCATATAAGATGAATAGGCAATATGAATATATGCAAGGCACAACACAAGCAAATATGATATGATGCTAAGAATGATGCTATGCACAAATAAAGAGAGAGTTTAGAGACAAGTGGATCAAACGCAAATACAAAGATATGTTCCGAGGTTCGAGCCCCTAGCTCTACGTCCCCGCTTCACCGAGAAGGATTTCTAATCCACTAAAGGAGTACCGAACTCCTCTCTCAACCTTACAATGCCCCCGAGGCAATACAACCACAATCCACCTCTACCGAAGAGGGATAAGGCCCGTAGCCAACAACAAACACAATCACCTCTACCGAAGAGAGATCCAAACCAATACCACTCCGATCAACCTCTACCAAAGAGGGATACAACAATAAAAGGAGGGTTTACAACTTTGGAGGTTTCCACAACCTCAAACTACTCTCTCTTTTTCCACAAAACAATGATCCTAATAGAATAGGATAGATGATAGCTCAAGTGTGGAAAAACTAGAGTTTTGAAAACAAAAACTCAAAGAAAAATACTTGGGAAAACTCTTGGTAAAAGATATAAATGAAGAACAAACCAAATCTCCCAAAATTCTATTTTCTTTGATTTTTAAAAACTCTAAAAAAAACAAGGATGAAATCTTTTGAGCTCTAAAACACTTTGAAAACTTCTTTTAAACTCTGGAGAAATTAGGAATTTTTCTTGTTAAAAACCTTAGCTAAAATCCTAAGCAATTGGGGTTTATATAGCCCAAATCAGAAAACTAGCCGTTAGGCTGATCTGTCAGCCTGACAGGCTTGCGGTCGACCGGCCCGGTCGACCGCCAACGGTCAGAAATATGACCGTTGGGGCATCCGGTGGACCGTCCGGCCGACCGCCCAGATACAGAGAGCAAAGCTCTTTGGTCCGTTCGACCGCCCGGTCGGCCGGCCTAGTGTCTGCCAGACGTGCACAAGGCTGTGCACGTCGGTCGACCGCAACGGTCGACCGGCCCTTGGTATGGTCGACCGTGCGGTCGGCCGTCCTGGCCTGTCAGCCACTGTTCTGGGTCAGAGAAATACTTGTTAAAAATATTTTAATAAATCTAATAAAACTTGTAAAAATCCCCAAAAATAGTTTTAACATTTTGCATTGATATATAAACATGTGATAAAAAGTTTAGCTCAAATATCAAGCATATGAAACTATTTTTGTGTTTAATTGTTTTTACCAAAAACCAAAACTAGTATTTTATCAAACTTGGATTTTTCATTACATGAATAGGATAGTCAAAATAAGTTTGTTTAAAAGTTAAGCATGCATGTATAGAAAGAATACATCTACTATACATAAACCAATTAAACTTGTTTTGATCAACTATTCATGAAAACAAATATTGGTTAAATAAAAACCGAAAAATCATAAAACGTGTGTGTTGAGCACTTGAGCATATCAACTATACTAAACTTTACAAATGGATCTAAAACACACTAAACTATGGATACCTAAGTCTTCTTGATGATCTTCCATCTTCAAGTCGACTTGGTCCAAACTCCGTGATCCAACGAGCAAGGCTATGAATGATCTTGACGCTCGGGCTCGGGAATCACCAAGTGAAGGCTTCCAAACTCATTTTTTTGAAGCAATCACCAACTAATATCTTGTTACATGATCTGAAACAAAAATCATAAGATTATTAGTAAACATAACTTATTAATCATCATCAAAACTAGAGAGGAAGGCCTCCGGGCCAACAATCTCCCCTTTTTTGATGATGACAAAACTCATGGAGTTATATATGCATGGATTAAAGTTAAGCTTCAAAGAAGCTCCCCCTTAACTCATGCATAAACAAATAAACAATAAATATACAATGAAGGCTCTAAAACATAAATGCATGTATATGCATAAACAATAAAAGGTTCTAGATACCCAATGAAATGTTGAAAATAAAACATGCTCTAGATACCAATTAAAATTAAACTAAATTAAACTTAATATATGCAAAACATAAACATGCATATATAAACCAAAATCTTTCTCCCCCTTTTTGTCAATCATCAACAAAGGGGTAAAAACCAAAACAAAACAAAACTTCTCCCCCTTTTTAATCAAAGAAACAATCATCAATAAGGGGTAAATAAAGACAATGTTCTCCCCCTTTTTGTCTAAAACAAAAACAAAACCAAATAGGGGTGACAATCAATAAGATATCAATTGAAATATGTCAAAGTAGCATCTTGATACCAATTGAAAGTAAACATAGATCAATCAACAAATGGTATATGCGATATACATTCATGAAGAGGAAGATGTGAAGCTTCCCTACATAGATACATTATATGAAGGAGGGATGACAAGCCCTAATTCACATAACGTACACTATGTAATGCATAAGAGGAGATGTGAAGCTCCCCCTACATACGTATACCACATAAAGAAGAGATTGTCAAGCTCTTCAATACAACATATACTCATCATGAATCTATATGTAGAAGAGATGTTAAGCTCTCCTTGCATATAGGAAATACAAATCAAACTTTTGAAATTTTTTTTAAACAAAATTTTGATATACCAATTTTTAAAAACATTCAAATAAACATCTTGATATCAAAAGAGAGTATTTTTCCTTTTTAAGTATATGATATCAAATTAAACCTTTTATTTTCTATCATAAAGCAAGGGAGTGGAGATACAAATACCAATTGTAAATATGAAAATCGAATTTTCTCCCCCTTTATGAAATACCAACAAAAACAATGCATAGGCTTGAAATAAGATACCAATTGAAAAGCAATTGAAAACTAATCAATTGAAACAGAATTGAAGCTCAAGCTTAACATAAACACAAACATATATATGCATGAAAAATAGATACCAATTGAAATTGATATTCTTTGAAATGCAAGCATGCATATACGAAAATATATGAGTATACAAGAAAGGTCAAAATTGATACCAATTGAAAGAGTCCAATGATACCAATTGAAACAACAATAATGATCAAGTGTATACATCATATAACTACCACCCATTCATGTTCAAGTTAAAATGATTTTCAATATAAAGCATACATGAGCATGATCTCCTATCCAACCACCCATTGATGGTAGGGGTTTTCAAAAAATAGATTTGAAAAATAGAGTGTGATTGAAAACTCTACCAAAATGAAGAATACGAACTAGTTAAATGGAAAAACTTGTTAAACTAGTACGAAATCCTTCAAGTAAGGAATAAAATAAAATTATTTTTCATGAAACATGAAATCCACATGATAATCAACACTCTAAGTCATTAAGCATAAATATGACTCATGAAAATAAACACATGAGTAAACAATAAATGTGAGTGTACAAATAAGATGTGAAGATCATAATCATGAAAGATGGACAATAAGCTCAATATTCCTTGAAGCATGAAAACATGAAAATCATCAAAACTTATTTAATCTTCAAGGCATATGTATGTCCTATACAAACTAAATATACATACATATCCAAACATAACGAGTCCACAAAGATATATGCATGAAGGCACGTGGCTCAAAGGATGTATATGTATAACAATAATTTGGATAAAATAGACATATACATGAAGTTAAACATAAACACATGGAAACATGAAAAACTAAATTTCCATTAAACAAATTTCATTTCAAGGTATATGTATGATTTGTCACACAAAAAGTATACATACATATCCCTAAACACAATTGAGTCCATATGTATAGATTTGCATGACAAGCAAATGACTCAAGGGGTATACATGTATATCTTAAAGTTTGGCAAAATAGACATATACATGAAATGAAAACACATGATCATAAAATAAATCCAAAAATGGGAATACAAGTTTAAAATGCATGGATCATCAAAACTAGACTATACTAGCACATCTAATGGGTTCAAATAAGCATTCAAGCTCAAATATATAGATTTATTTGTGTCCCACTATATGTACGAATATATACCTAGTCTTAATGAAACTAACATCTAAACATGTAATCAATCATTAGGCATAAAACAAGATGTAAATCAACATGAAAAACATAAACATGATTATTATGTAATTCACATGTTATTAAACTTATGATAAACAGATAGCTAAACAAATGGTGAGAACACTAAAATAATGATCCATATCAAACATGGGTGTCTCAAAGGCAATACATGTATGTCAAGGATCTAATAAACATGGCATTATCATAATAATCTATAAACAATAAAACATGCTATAAACATGAATATGTAAAGCATGTAAACAATAATTAGGAGTTAGGAATCGTTACCAAAACCTAGAAGGCAACTTTCCTTGTCTCCAAAACATGGTGGTCCTCTCAACCAAACCTTCCCTTGAAAGTGATGCATCCAAAATATTTCCTTTAAGTACGGAACGCATCCACTCCAAGGTACCGCTACTCTCACGTCATGT
The DNA here is from genome assembly GCA_038442645.1 of Agave tequilana. Classification (NCBI taxonomy): domain Eukaryota; kingdom Viridiplantae; phylum Streptophyta; class Magnoliopsida; order Asparagales; family Asparagaceae; genus Agave; species Agave tequilana. The sequence continues at coordinate 67,831 of JAVJIF010006781.1, forward strand.
GAGAGCCCACACCTACATCATAAATAAGAGGGGTGGTCTTTGGTACCCATATCTTATTGGGTCCATGGGGGTTAGTATCATTCCTAACCCAAACAAAATTATTTGCTAAATTTACATCATGTAGTCTATCAAAACAAAATTTAGCAAGGTGGCCCTTACGTCCACAATGTGTACAAGTGTACACATGAGCATACATGTGGTGATGGTGTCCGTGAGAGCATGTGTATGCCGTAGGGGGTGTGCATGCATAATAGATGGAACTTGTTTCTTTCGAAACAAAGATTCCAATCGTGTATGGTTTCATGGCACATTGGCTCATAGTGGAGCCAAAACAATCTACCTTCTTCTTAAGTATGGATATATCATTATCAATTAAAGAAGAGGTGCACATGCAATAGGTGATCTAGATGGAACTACCCTAGCATGGCAAACATGTGCATCAATATCATTTTCCAAAGATGTATTTTTTATTTAACAAATTTCTAATTCTTTTGAAATAAAGTCAATTTCTCTTTTCTAAGAATCATTTTCTCTTAAAACAAATTCAATTTTTGAAGACAAAACATCATTATTTTTCAAAACATTATCACAATCATTTCTATTTTTCAAATCTTATTTTCTTTAAGTGCAAGTTCTAATTGAGATCTCAATGAATCCCTTTCATTATAGACCTCAACCTTCTCTTGCAAAACATTGTTAAGTCTAGAATGTAAACTTTTATTTTCTTTTTCAAGGCCTAGCTTTTCTTTTTCAAAACTCTATATTTTTCTATCAATTTTTCACAACAATAGAAAGTTCTTCATTTAAAGCATGGGCATCAATATTTTCATCACATGAAGAACTATCATCAAAACTATCTAGGTGAGTTTCCGATTATACCTCAAGGGAGTCATTCCCTTGGATCATATAGCATTGTGAATCAGATTCTCCACTAGTCTCCTCCTCTTGTTGAATTGGCACTTGAAGCTTGGAGGTGGTGGTGGTTATCAACTTGTTCCACACTGCAAAGGCGGAATCAAGATTAGAAACATGCATAAGATATTCTTTTGAAAGCGTGCTTCTAATGGCCTCAAGGGCTTGTGCATTGGCCCCTATATGCTTGCTATCACTAAGGTAGGATTCCTTGGTAATGGCAAGGTGAACCATATGTCCTAGGGTTTTGTAAATAAACGGACATCCTAATCTTCCAAATAAGAATGTTGGAAGGGTCAAACATAGGTGGGGTCATGAAGTCCATGGATGTGAACTATATGTGTGCAAACAAACAATGTGCAAATGCAAATGTAGATTAGCTAAACAAAGGATCTCACTCCTAGGATGTTAGCCTAAGAATCAGGAGCGTAGGCTCTGATACCAATTGTAAATCACCTAGAGGGGGTGAATAGGTGATAATGCTAATCTAGAAACTAAATGCGCTAAATGCGGAAGCTTAAAAATAAATTTGCAACATACTTAGTACAACACACAAGTGTAGCCGAATTCCCCGTGAAGGGCTCTGGACTAACTCCTCTTGATTCCCCTAGATATGGGTTGAGGTGCTATATGAAGCTCTTGTGGTTAAGTACAAGTGAGGCACACACAAACAACTAAGCATATAAGATGAATAGGCAATATGAATATATGCAAGGCACAACACAAGCAAATATGATATGATGCTAAGAATGATTCTATGCACAAATAAAGAGAGAGTTTAGAGACAAGTGGGTCAACGCAAAGACAAAGATATGTTCCGAGGTTCGAGCCCCTAGATCTACGTCCCCGCCTTCACCGAGAAGGATTTCTAATCCACTAAAGGAGTACCGAACTCCTCTCTCAACCTTACAATGCCACCGAGGCAATACAACCACAATCCACCTCTACCGAAGAGGGATAAGGCCCGTAGCCAACAACGAACATAATCACCTCTACCGAAGAGGGATCCAAACCAATACCACTCCGATCAACCTCTACCAAAGAGGGATACAATAATAAAAGGAGGGTTTACAACTTTGGAGGTTTCCACAACCTCAAACTATCTCTCTTTTTTCCACAAACAATGATACTAATAGAATAAGGATAGATGATAGCTCAAGTGTGGAAAAACTAGAGTTTTGAAAACAAAAACTCAAAGAAAAATACTTGGGAAAACTCTTGGTAAAAGATATAATGATGAACAAACCAAATCTCCCAAAATTCTATTTTCTTTGATTTTTCAAAAACTCTAAAACAAAACAAGGATGAAATCTTTTGAGCTTTAAAACACTTTGAAAACTTCTTTTAAACTCTGGCGAAATTAGGAATTTTTCTTGTTAAAAACCTTAGCTAAAATCCCAAGCAATTGGGGTTTATATAGCCCAAACCAGAAAACTAGCCGTTAGGCTGATCTGTCAGCCTGATAGGCTTGCGGTCGACCGGCCCGGTCGACCGCCAACGGTCAGAAATATGACCGTTGGGGCATCCGGTCGACCGTCCGGCCGACCGCCCAGATATAGAGAGCAAAGCTCTCTGGTCCGGTCGACCGCCCGGTTGGCCGCCCCAGTGTCTGCCAAACGTGCACAAGGCTGTGCACGTCGGTCGACCGTAACGGTCGACCGTCCTTTGTACGGTCGACCGTGCGGTCGGCCGTCCTGACCTGTCAGCCACTATTCTGGGTCACAAAAACACTTGTTAAAAATATTTTAATAAATCTAATAAAACTTGTAAAAATCTCCAAAAATAGTTTTAACATTTTGCATTGATATATAACATGTGATAAAAGTTTAGCTCAAATATCAAGCATATGAAACTATTTTTTGTGTTTAAACATTTTTACCAAAAACCAAACTAGTATTTTATCAAACTTGGATTTTTCATTACATGAATAGGATAGTCAAATAAGTTTGTTTAAAAGTTAAGCATGCATGTATAGAAAGAATACATCTATTATACATAAACCAATTAAACTTGTTTTGATCAACTATTCATGAAAACAAATATTGGTTAAATAAAACCGAAAAATCATAAAACGTGTGTGTTGTGCACTTGAGCATATCAACTATACTAAGCTTTACAAATGGATCTAAAACACACTAAACTATGAATACCTAAGTCTTCTTGACGATCTTCCATCTTCATGTCGACTTGGTCCAAACTTCGTGATCCAACGAGCAAGGCTATGAATGATCTTGACGCTCGGGCTCGGGAA